>CM075194.1:2305000-2310000 GCA_037577475.1 Chaunax sp. Z400 | reverse complement strand
AACTGCACCTATGACCTGAAGTCTTCTGACATAAGTTAGCAAGTAAAGTATGAGCTGAGGCCTCTTACCTGTAACTGGTTGTTCTGCTTCATCAGCTCCTTTGAGGGCTGAGCGTTTGCCTTCTTCATCAGAAGGTCTTTCACCTCTCGCTGTTGCACCTCGAGCTGATTTGCCCTCTTCTCCCAAACTTCTCCCAAGTTCTTTTTTCTGGAGAGCTCTTTCATCAGCTGATCATTTACTTTCATGAAGTCGAAAATGTCGATCTGAAGTTTGACGATCATCTCGTCTCTCTCGTTGATCCCTTCCTCTTTCTTCAGGATGTCACTTACTGCCTTTTCCCAATCCTGCTGGAGCTGCTGGTTAATGGCTATGGCTGCTCCATGGTTTGTCTCCAAATGAAAAATGATTTGGTGAAGATATTCAACATAATCTTCACCCTGCATCTAAAATAAGAAATCAAGTTATTGCAAAGCAGATATGAAGAGAAATGCACTAAACACGATCCCAGCCTCTGAACCACATGAGGACAGTCCACCATATCAGCAGACAATGATAGAAGCATCAGAAAACAGAAACTCCAAAAATCATACAAAAGCATATTTTTTCCAAAAGATTACTGTAGTATAACAACGACAGTATTGCACTGATGTGTGGAATGATTTTGGTTAGGCTGCATATCAGTAAAGTTATTGCATTTGTTTTTATACTCTCTACGCTCAGTATTGCAGGTTGTAGACGGTCCCTGCCCGCTCTGTCAGCTGTGCTTTGAGACTGACGTTATTCGTCCAGCTGAGAGGACAGATCGGTTTAATCAACATGAGGCTGCAGCTCGTTTTCTACCTACGGTAAGAAAAACTAGCTTTTCTGCTTCACTACGGTAATAAAAACTAGCTTTTCTGCTTCACTACGGTAAGAAAAACTAGCTTTTCTGCTTCACTACGATAAGACAGAGACGTCGTTTGTTTGTACGTGTGAAGCTGTGAACATCCGTCCAACTTTACCGAAGTTCAACAAGTCAAACATTTAACTTCTTAATCCTTTTGTGTGCTTTGGCTGCACTTACCATGATGGTTGTGTCTCCCTGCGTGTTCATCTCTGGTGAAAACGTAGATCTGGGATCCATGCTGAGTAAATGAACAATTGTCGGTGAATGCTAAAGCTAAAGCTCGCGCTCTGTGATGTTTGTTCAAAGTATGAATGTTGTTGGACAAACGGACTTATATACACAGCTGTGATCTATGACGAAGCCAACTTTCTGCACCTATGATGTAATCGCGTATCTATGGATTCAGTCCTTACCGCGTCTTATGACGCCTCTGTATCCATGGATACACGAACGCAGACCGCCATTTTTAATTTTTATGCCCGATTACAGCGTTTTTATTTTAAATTCTATTCTATTCTAATTTTATTTTTCTCAAATATTTTCAGTGTGGCGATATTATTTAATTATTTTTCACCTACTACAGCTTGTGGGTATTTTTTCCTCATATCTCCATAAAAATGAAACCGTTCTGCTGTATTTATTTGTTGGTGCAGATTGTTTTAGACAAATACATCAATTCATGTCAAAAACTGACATTTTAATTTAGGAGCCAGCATCTTGATTGGATGACTGGGTCATATTTGTTAGGAGGTGGTTTTGTGATCGCTGCCCTTTGTTTGTCTGTGAGTGGGTTTGTAAGCAGGATAACTCAAAAGGTTTCCATCAGATTTCGATAAATTTCTTTGGAAAGGTGAACCAGGAGAACTTGGAGCTATAGCCCTCAAAAGTTTAAGTTATCGGTGCAAAGACTTTGCTGTGGATGCAGGTGACAGAATTCACAGACGTATTAATGTGACACCATGTCCGGGTTTGATCTGCACCAAACAGGGATTTGATCCCAATAAGTAAGAGGTTCAGAGAAATGACAGCTGCTCCAGCTTGAGTTAAATACAAGGCTATAGAATTGGACTCATATACTATAGATATAAAACATATACATATACATGCATGATGTAAGAGTATATCAAAATAAACGGAGTGTTATGACCTAGGAGTCATATATCTGAGTTATGTTGGATAACAAAATATACCATTGCAACCTGTTTAAATGGTTTAAACTGCCCACTGCTCTGCAGACATGCTGCACCCTGGTCACACTGTATTCAGAACCACGTTTCCACCACTCTGCTTGAATCGTACACCATCCAACAGCAACACCTTACAAGCTCAAGCTTCCCCTGCCTATACACTTTCAATGCATATGACTGGGTCATATTTGTTAGGAGGTGGTTTTGTGATCGCTGCGTTTGTTTGACTGTGAGTGAGTTTGTAAGCAGAATAACTCAAAATGTTTCCATCAGATTTCAATACATTTTTGTGGGTTAAATTATCTGTTTATTTATTTCACCTTTATTCTACCAGGAGGTCCCATTGAGATTAGAAATGTCTTTTTACCAGAATGACCTGGCCAAGGTAGCAGCCATACAAAATCACAGCATGTTAAAATGGAACATATACAATAACATATGAAAAATAAATCATAAAATAGAAGTGACTATCATGCAAAACACAGTAGCTTCTCAAGGAAAACAACTATAGTTTTGGCTGGTTGGTGTACATGATGACAAGAATTATAAAAAGTTAAATCTTATTTTGAAGCTTCATTACAGGAAATGAAGGTGAATACATTGGAATTATACAGACAGACAATCCAGACCACAAAAATTGTAACCTTATTGGATCATTTGTTTATAAACAAAGTTAAATGACTGATCCTTAAACAGCAGCAGTTCTCGTCTGTCAGATTTCATTATATTACCTCATAGTAAAATTCATACTGTATCTTTGGGCTTCCGACTGTTGCTGACTGGACAAAAATGATTATTTTCAAACAATGATTTTGCACTTGAACGCACTCTTATTTCCATTTTGGAGCCTGTCACTTGACATATATTTCCCACCCATCCATTCTCTATAGCCGCTCATCCTTTGCAGGGTTGCAGGGGATGCTGGAGCCTATCTCAGCTCACACTGGGCGAGAGGAACCTACACCTGTGGGCAATTTAGTGTCACCAACTCACCTATCTTAAATGTTTTTGGACTGTGGGAGGAAGCTGGAACACCTGGAGAACATGCAAAATACACACAGAAAGGCCCCCAGGTCTGGATTCAAACCCAGAACCTTCTTACTGCGAGGTGACAGTGCTAACACTTCTCCACCGTGCTGCATCATACAGTGCTGGCTCTGACCAATTTGCTGCCCTAGGCTAGATTTTAGTTGGCGCCCCCCTTGCATCGTGGTCAATTTCACTACCAATCTTCATACACTCACACAGAAACTGCATGAATGTCTTTGAGATTTTATTTTATTTTAAATAGAAAATAACCCACAAAATAAAATCTGTATTAGAAACAAGTGACATAAAATAAATGATAAATATAATATAAATAAGGCATTGCACAAAATAAGATATTAAAGAAACCAGTGAAGACACTATTTTATGTTATGTTAATAATGTATATTATTACAGCATATAGAACAGCTAGCCTAGCCACTGAAGTGATAGCATCTTTGAATGTTATAAATCCTACTTATGACTTTAAATAAAATCCAGACACTATGTACTTTGTGTTCCTCTCAAACTAAAACAATTGTTCATTTTTATGACTGGAACTGAAAAACCTCACAAATTAATTAATATCTGGTGTCTTTACCCATCGGATTTTTTAGACTTCATTTTTTTCAGAAGTCTAAAACATGTCAGGGGAAAAAAGTCAGAATTCTGACTTAGAATTCTGACTTTATCTCAGAAATTATGCATTATCATTAATGGCATGCTGAATTTAAGCCAGTACTCACTTTCATATTACTTTTCAAGTATTAATTTGACTTACTGAGTGACGGTTGTGGCATGACTGAAACATTATATGATAAACTAGAAACAAATGAGTCAGTCGATACTTCAGATATTATATTAATATACTTTTATATAGTACAGGTTAAGTAGAAGGTATAATGTATACACAGTATAGTAGTGGAAGTATTCGGTACGGTGTAAAAAAATAATCTGAGAAACTGTTCAGGTGTCTGTTTTTTAAAATTTATTTGTATTTACAAATATTGACATATTACACATTAGTGTTATAATATGAAGCTTAGGAGGGGTAGATTGAGCTGGGGTAGAGTTCAGGGTGGAGGCAGAGGTGTTAGGGTTCACCAAGAGCTGGGTTAAGCAGTCCTCTTCTTTCTGCGGAACAAGCGCCTCCAGAAGCTCTTCTTCTTCTGTGTCTCCTCCTCTGTTAGGAGCTCCTAAAAAGACAAAGAAAGCATGTTTAATTTCACATCCAAACGTCTGGCTGTTGGTTCAAGCGGCTCTCTTATGCTCATTTCTTGCTCTATAATAAAAAACATGAGCTGAGGGATCTCACCTGTGGCTGCACATTCCCATCCTGGCTGCACTGCTGCTCGGACAGCTTCACATTCTCGGCAAACACCTCCCGTAAGCTCGCCTCCTTCTCGGAGATGAGCTTGTCCTTGTCCAGAAGGTCCTGCCGGAACTTCTCTGCCTGTTCAGCGAGTTCCCTCCTGAACTTCTCTGCTGTCTCAGAGAGTTCAAGCTGGTGACGCTCCTCCTTCTCAGCCAGCTGCTCGCTGAGTTGCTCCTCCACGGCGTCACATTGTTGCTTGCTCTCCTGCAGAGCTTTCTGTGTGTCACAAAGTTAGACATTATAGTTAGTTTAGTAGAAACCAACCTTCATGTTCAAACTGCACCTATGACCTGAAGTCTTCTGACATAAGTTAGCAAGTAAAGTATGAGCTGAGGCCTATTACCTGTAACTTGTTCTTCTCCTTCATCAGCTCCATCGGGGGCTGAGCGTTTGCCCTCTTCATCAGAAGGTCTTTCACCGCTCTCTGTTCTGCCTCGAGCTGACTTGCCCTCTTTTCCCAACCTTCTCTCAAGTTCTGTCTTCTTGAGAGCTCTTTCTTCAGCTGCTCTTCTCCCTTCATGTATTC
>CM075194.1:2225000-2282500 GCA_037577475.1 Chaunax sp. Z400 | reverse complement strand
CCCTAACCCTAGCTCTAACCCTAACCCTAGCTCTAACCCTTACCCTAGCTCTAACCCTAACCCTAGCTCTAAACCTAACCCCAGCTCAAACCCTAACCCTAGCTCAAACCCTAACCCTAGCTCTAACCCTAACCCTAGCTCTAACCCTAACCCTAACCCTACCTCAAACCCTAACCCTAGCTCTAACCCTAATCCTAGCTCTAACCCTAACCCTAGCTCAAACCCTAACCCTAACCCTAGCCCTAACCCTAACCCTAGCTCTAACCCTAACCCTAGCTCAAACCCTAACCCTAACCCTAGCTCTAACCCTAACCCTAGCTCTAACCCTAACCCTAGCTCAAACCCTAACCCTAACCCTAGCTCTAACCCTAACCCTAGCTCAAACCCTAACCCTAGCTCTAACCCTAACCCTAACCCTAGCTCTAACCCTAACCCTAGCTCTAACCCTAACCCTAGCTCAAACCCTAACCCTAACCCTAACCCTAGCTCAAACCCTAACCCTAACCCTAGCTCAAACCCTAACCCTAACCCTAGCTCAAACCCTAACCCTAACCCTAGCTCTAACCCTAACCCTAGCTCTAACCCTAACCCTAGCTCAAACCCTAACCCTAACCCTAGCTCAAACCCTAACCCTAGCTCAAACCTTAACCCTAGCTCTAACCCTAACCCTAGCTCTAACCTTAACCCTAGCTCAAACCCTAACCCTAGCTCAAACCCTAACCCTAGCTCTAACCCTAGCTCTAACCCTAACCCTAGCTCTAACCCTAGCTCTAACCCTAACCCTAGCTCTAACCCTAACCCTAGCTCTAAACCTAACCCTAGCTCTAACCCTAACCCTAGCTCTAACCCTAACCTTAGCTCTAACTCTAACCCTAGCTCTAACCCTAACCCTAGCTCTAACCCTAACCCTAGCTCAAACCCTAACCCTAGCTCAAACCCTAACCCTAACCCTAGCTAAAACCCTAACCCTAACCCTAGCTCAAACCCTAACCCTACCCTAGCTCTAACCCTAACTCTAACCCTGACCCTAGCTCAAACCCTAACCCTAACTCTAACCCTAGCTCTAACCCTAACCCTAGCTCTAACCCTAACCCTAGCTCTAACCCTAACCCTAGCTCTAACCCTAACCCTAGCTCTAACCTTAACCCTAGCTCTAACCCTAACCCTAGGTCAAACCCTAACCCTAGCTCTAACCCTAACCCTAGCTCTAACCCTAACCCTAGCTCTAACCCTAACCCTAGCTCTAACCCTAACCCTAGCTCAAACCCTAACCCTACCCTAGCTCTAACCTTAACCCTAGCTCTAACCCTAACCCTAGCTCTAACCCTAACCCTAGCTCTAACCCTAACCCTAGCTCTAACCCTAACCCTAGCTCTAACCCTAACCCTAGCTCAAACCCTAACCCTAGCTCTAACCCTAACCCTAGCTCTAAACCTAACCCTAACCCTAACCCTAGCTCAAACCCTAACCCTAACCCTAGCTCAAACCCTAACCCTAACCCTAGCTCAAACCCTAACCCTAACCGTAGCTCAAGCCCTAACCCTAACCCTAGCCCTAACCCTAACCCTAACCCTAGCTCAAACCCTAACCCTAGGTCAAACCCTAACCCTAGTCTAAGACCCAGTATACCCCTCTACTGGATATGTCATATCTCAGCAAGGGAAGGTCGTAGAGACTCGGGACAAAGACTGGCGTTCTTAGAGACCCCAAAAACCCCCAGACGGACGTTGGTCCCGAGTCTCTACGACCTTCCGTTCACGAGATATAGAATTCAGTAGGGGTACTGAATTGAGTTTTTATCCTATTAACCCCTAAACCTACCTGAACCCTAAGCCCATAGCCCTAACCCTACCTCAACCCTAACCCCAGCTCAAGCCTAACCCTAACCCTAGCTCAACCCTAACCCTAGGTCAACCCTAACCCTAACCCTACCTCAAGCCCAAACCCTAACCCTAGCCAAAACCCTAACCCTAACCCTAGCTCAAACCCTAACCCTAACCCTAGCTCAAACCCTAACCTTAGCCCAAACCCTAACCCTAACCCTAGCCCTAACCCTAACCCTAGCCCTAGCTCAAACCCTAACCCTAACCCTAGCTCAAACCATAACCTTAGCCCTAACCCTAACCCTAGCTCTAACCCTAACCCTAACCCTAGCTCAAACCCAAACCCTAACCCTAGCTCAAACCCTAACCCTAACCCTAGCTCAAACCCTAACCCTAACTCTAACCCTAGCTCAAACCCTAACCCTAACCCTAACCCTAGCTCAAACCCTAACCCTAACCCTAAACCTAGCTCAAACCCTAACCCTAACCCTAGCCCAAACCCTAACCCTAACCCTAGCCCTAACCCTAGCTCAAACCCTAACCCTAACCCTAGCTCAAACCCTAACCGTAGCCCTAACCCTAACCCTAGCTCTAACCCTAACCCTAACCCTAAACCTAGCTCAAACCCTAACCCTAACCCTAGCTCAAACCCTAACTCTAACCCTAACCCTAGCTCAAACCCTAACCCTAACCCTAGCTCAAACCCTAACCCTAACCCTAGCTCAAACCCTAACCCTAACCCTAACCCTAGCTCAAACCCTAACCCTAGCTCAAACCCTAACCCTAGCCCTAACCCTAACCCCAGATCTAACCCTAACCCTAACCCTAGCTCAAACCCTAACCCTTACCCTAGCCCAAACCCTAACACTAACCCTAACCCTAGCTCAAACCCTAATCCTAACCCTAACCCTAGCTCAAACCCTAACCCTTGCCCTAACCCTAACCCCAGCTCTAACCCTAACCCTAACCCTAGCTGAAACCCTAACCCTAGCTCAAACCCTAACCCTAACCCTAACCCTAGCTCAAATCCTAACCCTAATCCTATCCCTAGCTCAAACCCTAACCCTAACCCTAACCCTAGCTCAAACCCTAACCCTAACCCTAACCCTAGCTCAAACCCTCACCCTAACCCTAGCTCAAACCCTAACCCTAACCGTAGCTCAAACCCTAACCCTAGCTCAAACCCTAACCCTAGCTGAAACCCTAACCTTAGCTCTAACCCTAACCCTAGCTCTAACCCTAACCCTAGCTCTAATCCTAACCCTACCCTAGCTCAAATCCTTACCCTAGCTCTAACCCTAACTCTAGCTCTAACCCTAACCCTAGCTCTAACCCTAACCCTAGCTCAAACCCTAACCCTAACCCTAGCTCTAACCCTAACCCTAGCTCAAACCCTAACCCTAACCCTAGCTCTAACCCTAACCCTACCCTAGCTCAAATCCTTACCCTAGCTCTAACCCTAACCCTACCCTAGCTCTAACCCTAACCCTAGCTCTAACCCTAACCCTAGCTCTAACCCTAACCCTAGCTCAAACCTTAACCCTAGCTCTAACCCTAACCCTAGCTCAAACCCTAACCCTAACCGTAGCTCAAACCCTAACCCTAGCTCAAACCCTAACCCTAGCTCTAACCTTAACCCTAGCTCTAACCCTAACCCTAGCTCTAACCCTAACCCTTGCTCTAACCCTAACCCTAGCTCTAAACCTAACCCTAGCTCTAAACCTAACCCTAGCCCTAACCCTAACCCTAGCTCTAAACCTAACCCTAGCTCTAACCCTAACCCTAGCTCTAACCCTAACCCTAGCTCTAACCCTAACCCTAGCTCAAACCCTAACCCTAACCCTAGCTCTAACCCTAGCTCAAACCCTAACCCTAACCCTAGCTCTAACCCTAACCCTACCCTAGCGCAAATCCTTACCCTAGCTCTAACCCTAACCCTACCCTAGCTCTAACCCTAACCCTAGCTCTAACCCTAACCCTAGCTCTAACCCTAACCCTAGCTCAAACCTTAACCCTAGCTCTAACCCTAACCCTAGCTCTAAACCTAACCCTAGCTCTAACCCTAACCCTAGCTCTAAACCTAACCCTAGCTCTAACCCTAACCCTAGCTCTAACTCTAACCCTAGCTCTAACCCTAACCCTAGCTCAAACCCTAACCCTAACCCTAAACCTAGCTCAAACCCTAACCCTAACTCAAACCCTAACCCTAACCCTAGCTCAAACGCTAACCCTAACCGTAGCTCAAACCCTAACCCTAGCTCAAACCCTAACCCTAGCTCTAACCCAAACCCTAGCTCTAACCCTAACCCTAGCTCTAACCCTAACCCTAGCTCTAATCCTAACCCTACCCTAGCTCAAATCCTTACCCTAGCTCTAACCCTAACCCGAGCTCTAACCCTAACCCTAGCTCTAACCCTAACCCTAGCTCAAACCCTAACCCTAGCTCTAACCCTAACCCTAGCTCAAACCCTAACCCTAGCTCAAACCCTAACCCTAGCTCAAACCCTAACCCTAGCTCAAACCCTAACCCTAACCCTAGCTCTAAACCTAACCCTACCCTAGCTCTAACCCTAACCCTAGCTCTAACCCTAACCCTAGCTCTAACCCTAACCCTAGCTCAAACCTTAACCCTAGCTCTAACCCTAACCCTAGCTCTAAACCTAACCCTAGCTCTAACCCTAACCCTAGCTCTAAACCTAACCCTAGCTCTAACCCTAACCCTAGCTCTAACTCTAACCCTAGCTCTAACCCTAACCCTAGCTCAAACCCTAACCCTAACCCTAGCTCAAACCCTAACCCTAACCCTAGCTCAAACCCTAACCCTAACCCTAGCTCAAACCCTAGCCCTAACCGTAGCTCAAACCCTAACCCTAACCCTAGCTCTAACCCTAACCCTAACCCTAGCTCAAACGCTAACCCTAGCTCTAACCCTAGCTCTAACCCTAACCCTAGTTCTAACCCTAACCCTAGCTCTAACCCTAACCCTAGCTCAAACCCTAACCCTAACCCTAACCCTAGCTCAAATCCTAACCCTAATCCTAACCCTAGCTCAAACCCTAACCCTAACCCTAACCCTAGCTCAAACCTAACCCTAACCCTAACCCTAGCTCAAACCCTAACCCTAACCCTAACCCTAGCTCAAACCCTAACCCTAACCCTAACTCTAGCTCTAACCCTAACCCTAGCTCTAACCCTAACCCTAGCTCAAACCCTAACCCTAACCCTAGCTCTAACCCTAACCCTAGCTCAAACCCTAACCCTAACCCTAGCTCTAACCCTAACCCTACCCTAGCACAAATCCTTACCCTAGCTCTAACCCTAACCCTACCCTAGCTCTAACCCTAACCCTAGCTCTAACCCTAACCCTAGCTCTAACCCTAACCCTAGCTCAAACCTTAACCCTAGCTCTAACCCTAACCCTAGCTCTAAACTTAACCCTAGCTCTAACCCTAACCCTAGCTCTAAACCTAACCCTAGCTCTAACCCTAACCCTAGCTCTAACTCTAACCCTAGCTCTAACCCTAACCCTAGCTCAAACCCTAACCCTAACCCTAACCCTAGCTCAAACCCTAACCCTAACCCTAGCTCAAACCCTAACCCTAACCCTAGCTCAAACGCTAACCCTAACCGTAGCTCAAACCCTAACCCTAGCTCAAACCCTAACCCTAGCTCTAACCCAAACCCTAGCTCTAACCCTAACCCTAGCTCTAACCCTAACCCTAGCTCTAATCCTCACCCTACCCTAGCTCAAATCCTTACCCTAGCTCTAACCCTAACCCGAGCTCTAACCCTAACCCTAGCTCTAACCCTAACCCTAGCTCAAACCCTAACCCTAGCTCTAACCCTAACCCTAGCTCTAACCCTAACCCTAGCTCTAACCCTAACCCTAGCTCTAACCCTAACCCTAACCCTAACCCTAGCTCTAATCCTAACCCTACCCTAGCTCAAATCCTTACACTAGCTCTAACCCTAACTCTAGCTCTAACCCTAACCCTAGCTCTAACCCTAACCCTAGCTCAAACCCTAACCCTAACCCTAGCTCTAACCCTAACCCTAGCTCAAACCCTAACCCTAACCCTAGCTCTAACCCTAACCCTACCCTAGCTCAAATCCTTACCCTAGCTCTAACCCTAACCCTACCCTAGCTCTAACCCTAACCCTAGCTCTAACCCTAACCCTAGCTCTAACCCTAACCCTAGCTCAAACCTTAACCCTAGCTCTAACCCTAACCCTAGCTCAAACCCTAACCCTAACCGTAGCTCAAACCCTAACCCTAGCTCAAACCCTAACCCTAGCTCTAACCTTAACCCTAGCTCTAACCCTAACCCTAGCTCTAACCCTAACCCTTGCTCTAACCCTAACCCTAGCTCTAAACCTAACCCTAGCTCTAAACCTAACCCTAGCCCTAACCCTAGCTCTAAACCTAACCCTAGCTCTAACCCTAACCCTAGCTCTAACCCTAACCCTAGCTCTAACCCTAACCCTAACCCTAGCTCTAATCCTAACCCTACCCTAGCTCAAATCCTTACCCTAGCTCTAACCCTAACTCTAGCTCTAACCCTAACCCTAGCTCTAACCCTAACCCTAGCTCAAACCCTAACCCTAACCCTAGCTCTAACCCTAACCCTAGCTCAAACCCTAACCCTAACCCTAGCTCTAACCCTAACCCTACCCTAGCGCAAATCCTTACCCTAGCTCTAACCCTAACCCTACCCTAGCTCTAACCCTAACCCTAGCTCTAACCCTAACCCTAGCTCAAACCTTAACCCTAGCTCTAACCCTAACCCTAGCTCTAAACCTAACCCTAGCTATAACCCTAACCCTAGCTCTAAACCTAACCCTAGCTCTAACCCTAACCCTAGCTCTAACTCTAACCCTAGCTCTAACCCTAACCCTAGCTCAAACCCTAACCCTAACCCTAACCCTAGCTCAAACCCTAACCCTAACTCAAACCCTAACCCTAACCCTAGCTCAAACGCTAACCCTAACCGTAGCTCAAACCCTAACCCTAGCTCAAACCCTAACCCTAGCTCTAACCCAAACCCTAGCTCTAACCCTAACCCTAGCTCTAACCCTAACCCTAGCTCTAATCCTAACCCTACCCTAGCTCAAATCCTTACCCTAGCTCTAACCCTAACCCGAGCTCTAACCCTAACCCTAGCTCTAACCCTAACCCTAGCTCAAACCCTAACCCTAGCTCTAACCCTAACCCTAGCTCTAACCCTAACCCTAGCTCAAACCCTAACCCTAGCTCAAACCCTAACCCTAACCCTAGCTCTAACCCTAACCCTACCCTAGCTCTAACCCTAACCCTAGCTCTAACCCTAACCCTAGCTCTAACCCTAACCCTAGCTCAAACCTTAACCCTAGCTCTAACCCTAACCCTAGCTCTAAACCTAACCCTAGCTCTAACCCTAACCCTAGCTCTAAACCTAACCCTAGCTCTAACCCTAACCCTAGCTCTAACTCTAACCCTAGCTCTAACCCTAACCCTAGCTCAAACCCTAACCCTAACCCTAGCTCAAACCCTAACCCTAACCCTAGCTCAAACCCTAACCCTAACCCTAGCTCAAACCCTAACCCTAACCCTAGCTCAAACCCTAACCCTAACCCTAGCTCAAACGCTAACCCTAGCTCTAACCCTAGCTCTAACCCTAACCCTAGTTCTAACCCTAACCCTAGCTCTAACCCTAACCCTAGCTCAAACCCTAACCCTAACCCTAACCCTAGCTCAAATCCTAACCCTAATCCTAACCCTAGCTCAAACCCTAACCCTAACCCTAACCCTAGCTCAGACCCTAACCCTAACCCTAACCCTAGCTCAAACCCTAACCCTAACCCTAAACCTAGCTCAAACCCTAACCCTAACCCTAGCCCAAACCCTAACCCTAACCCTAACCCTAGCCCTAACCCTAGCTCAAACCCTAACCCTAACCCTAGCTCAAACCCTAACCCTAGCCCTAACCCTAACCCTAGCTCTAACCCTAACCCTAACCCTAAACCTAGCTCAAACCCTAACCCTAACCCTAGCTCAAACCCTAACCCTAACCCTAACCCTAGCTCAAACCCTAACCCTAACCCAAGCTCAAACCCTAACCCTAACCCTAGCTCAAACCCTAACCCTAACCCTAACCCTAGCTCAAACCCTAACCCTTGCTCAAACCCTAACCCTAGCCCTAACCCTAACCCCAGCTCTAACCCTAACCCTAACCCTAGCTCAAACCCTAACCCTTACCCTAGCCCAAACCCTAACCCTAACCCTAACCCTAGCTCAAACCCTAACCCTAACCCTAACCCTAGCTCAAACCCTAACCCTAGCCCTAACCCTAACCCCAGCTCTAACCCTAACCCTAACCCTAGCTGAAACCCTAACCCTAGCTCAAACCCTAACCCTAACCCTAACCCTAGCTCAAATCCTAACCCTAATCCTAACCCTAGCTCAAACCCTAACCCTAACCCTAGCTCAAACCCTAACCCTAACCCTAACCCTAGCTCAAACCCTCACCCTAACCCTAGCTCAAACCCTAACCCTAACCCTAGCTCTAACTCTAACCCTAGCTCTAACCCTAACCCTAGCTCAAACCCTAACCCTAACCCTAACCCTAGCTCAAACCCTAACCCTAACCCTAACCCTAGCTCAAACCCTAACCCTAACCCTAACCCTAGCTCAAACCCTAACCCTAACCCTAGCTCAAACCCTAACCCTAACCCTAGCTCAAACCCTAACCCTAACCCTAGCTCAAACCCTAACCCTAACCCTAACCCTAGCTCAAACCCTAACCCTAACCCTAACCCTAGCTCAAACCCTAACCCTAACCCTAGCTCAAACCCTAACCCTAACCCTAACCCTAGCTCAAACCCTAACCCTTGCTCAAACCCTAACCCTAGCCCTAACCCTAACCCCAGCTCTAACCCTAACCCTAACCCTAGCTCAAACCCTAACCCTTACCCTAGCCCAAACCCTAACCCTAACCCTAACCCTAGCTCAAACCCTAAACCTAACCCTAACCCTAGCTCAAACCCTAACCCTAGCCCTAACCCTAACCCCAGCTCTAACCCTAACCCTAACCCTAGCTGAAACCCTAACCCTAGCTCAAACCCTAACCCTAACCCTAACCCTAGCTCAAATCCTAACCCTAATACTAACCCTAGCTCAAACCCTAACCCTAACCCTAACCCTAGCTCAAACCCTAACCCTAACCCTAACCCTAGCTCAAACCCTCACCCTAACCCTAGCTCAAACCCTAACCCTAACCCTAGCTCTAACTCTAACCCTAGCTCTAACCCTAACCCTAGCTCAAACCCTAACCCTAACCCTAGCTCAAACCCTAACCCTAACCCTAGCTCAAACCCTAACCCTAACCCTAGCTCAAACCCTAACCCTAACCCTAACCCTAGCTCAAACCCTAACCCTAACCCTAGCTCAAACCCTAACCCTAACCCTAGCTCAAACCCTAACCCTAACCCTAGCTCAAACCCTAACCCTAACCCTAGCTCAAACCCTAACCCTTGCTCAAACCCTAACCCTAGCCCTAACCCTAACCCCAGCTCTAACCCTAACCCTAACCCTAGCTCAAACCCTAACCCTTACCCTAGCCCAAACCCTAACCCTAACCCTAACCCTAGCTCAAACCCTAACCCTAGCTCAAACCCTAACCCTAGCCCTAACCCTAACCCCAGCTCTAACCCTAACCCTAACCCTAGCTGAAAACCTAACCCTAGCTCAAACCCTAACCCTAACCCTAACCCTAGCTCAAATCCTAACCCTAACCCTAACCCTAGCTCAAACCCTAACCCTAACCCTAGCTCAAACCCAAACCCTAACCCTAGCTCTAACTCTAACCCTAGCTCTAACCCTAACCCTAGCTCAAACCCTAACCCTAACCCTAACCCTAGCTCAAACCCTAACCCTAACCCTAGCTCAAACCCTAACCCTAACCCTAGCTCAAACCCTAACCCTAACCCTAACCCTAGCTCAAACCCTAACCCTAACCCTAACCCTAGCTCAAACCCTAACCCTAACCCTAACCCTAGCTCAAACCCTAACCCTAACCCTAACCCTAGCTCAAACCCTAACCCTAACCCTAGCCCTAACCCTAGCTCAAACCCTAACCCTAACCCTAGCTCAAACCCTAACCCTAACCCTAGCTCAAACCCTAACCCTAACCCTAGCTCAAACCCAAACCCTAACCCTGGCTCAAACCCTAACCCTAGCCCAAACCCTAACCCTAACCCTAGCCATAACCCTAGCCCTAGCTCAAACCCTAACCCTAACCCTAGCTCAAACCCTAACCCTAGCTCAAACCCTAACCCTAACCCTAGCTCAAACCCTAACCCTAACCCTAACCCTAGCTCTAAACCTAACCCTAACCCTAACCCTAGCTCAAACCCTAACCCTAACCCTAGCTCAAACCCTAACCCTAACCCTAGCTCAAACCCTAACCCTAACCCTAAACCTAGCTCAAACCCTAACCCTAACCCTAGCCCTAGCTCAAACCCTAACCCTAACCCTAGCTCAAACCCTAACCCTAACCCTAGCTCAAACCCTAACCCTAACCCTAACCCTAGCTCTAAACCTAACCCTAACCCTAACCCTAGCTCAAACCCTAACCCTAACCCTAGCTCAAACCCTAACCCTAACCCTAAACCTAGCTCAAACCCTAACCCTAACCCTAGCTCAAACCCTAACCCTAACCCTAACCCTAGCTCAAACCCTAACCCTAACCCTAGCTCAAACCCTAACCCTAACCCTAGCTCAAACCCTAACCGTAACCCTAGCCCAAACCGTAACCCTAACCCTAGCCCTAACCCTAGCTCAAACCCTAACCCTAACCCTAGCTCAAACCCTAGCCCTAACCGTAGCTCAAACCCTAACCCTAACCCTAGCTCTAACCCTAACCCTAACCCTAGCTCAAACGCTAACCCTAGCTCTAACCCTAGCTCTAACCCTAACCCTAGTTCTAACCCTAACCCTAGCTCTAACCCTAACCCTAGCTCAAACCCTAACCCTAACCCTAACCCTAGCTCAAACCCTAACCCTAACCCTAACCCTAACCCTAGCTCAAACCCTAACCCTAACCCTAAACCTAGCTCAAACCCTAACCCTAACCCTAGCCCAAACCCTAACCCTAACCCTAACCCTAACCCTAACCCTAGCTCAAACCCTAACCCTAACCCTAACCCTAGCTAAAACCCTAACCCTAACCCTAGCTCAAACCCTAACCCTAACCCTAACCCTAGCTCAAACCCTAACCCTAACCCTAACCCTAGCTCAAATCCTAACCCTAACCCTAGCCCTAACCCTAGCTCAAACCCTAACCCTAACCCTAGCTCAAACCCTAACCCTAGCTCAAACCCTAACCCTAACCCTAGCTCAAACCCTAACCCTAACCCTAGCTCAAACCCAAACCCTAACCCTGGCTCAAACCCTAACCCTAGCCCAAACCCTAACCCTAACCCTAGCCATAACCGTAGCCCTAGCTCAAACCCTAACCCTAACCCTAGCTCAAACCCTAACCCTAACCCTAGCTCAAACCCTAACCCTAACCCTAACCCTAGCTCTAAACCTAACCCTAACCCTAACCCTAGCTCAAACCCTAACCCTAACCCTAGCTCTAACCCTAACCCTAACCCTAAACCTAGCTCAAACCCTAACCCTAACCCTAACCCTAACCCTAGCTCAAACCCTCACCCTAACCCTAGCTCAAACCCTAACCCTAACCCTAACCCTAGCTCAAACCCTAACCCTTGCTCAAACCCTAACCCTAGCCCTAACCCTAACCCCAGCTCTAACCCTAACCCTAACCCTAGCTCAAACCCTAACCCTTACCCTAGCCCAAACCCTAACCCTAACCCTAACCCTAGCTCAAACCCTAACCCTAACCCTAGCTCAAACCCTAACCCTAGCCGTAACCCTAACCCCAGCTCTAACCCTAACCCTAACCCTAGCTGAAACCCTAACCCTAACCCTAACCCTAGCTCAAATCCTAACCCTAATCCTAACCCTAGCTCAAACCCTAACCCTTACCCTAACCCTAGCTCAAACCCTCACCCTAACCCTAGCTCAAACACTAACCCTAACCCTAGCTCAAACCCTAACCCTAACCCTAGCTCAAACCCTAACCCTAACCCTAACCCTAGCTCAAACCCTAACCCTTGCTCAAACCCTAACCCTAGCCCTAACCCTAACCCCAGCTCTAACCCTAACCCTAACCCTAGCTCAAACCCTAACCCTTACCCTAGCCCAAACCCTAACCCTAACCCTAACCCTAGCTCAAACCCTAACCCTAACCCTAACCCTAGCTCAAACCCTAACCCTAGCCCTAACCCTAACCCCAGCTCTAACCCTAACCCTAACCCTAGCTCAAACCCTAACCCTAACCCTAACCCTAGCTCAAACCCTAACCCTAACCCTAACCCTAGCTCAAATCCTAACCCTAACCCTAACCCTAGCTCAAATCCTAACCCTAACCCTAACCCTAGCTCAAACCCTAACCCTAACCCTAGCTCAAACCCTAACCCTAACCCTAGCTCTAACTCTAACCCTAGCTCTAACCCTAACCCTAGCTCAAACCCTAACCCTAACCCTAACCCTAGCTCAAACCCTAACCCTAACCCTAGCTCAAACCCTAACCCTAACCCTAGCTCAAACCCTAACCCTAACCCTAACCCTAGCTCAAACCCTAACCCTAACCCTAGCTCAAACCCTAACCCTAACCCTAGCTCAAACCCTAACCCTAACCCTAGCCCTAACCCTAGCTCAAACCCTAACCCTAACCCTAGCTCAAACCCTAACCCTAACCCTAGCTCAAACCCTAACCCTAACCCTAGCTCAAACCCAAACCCTAACCCTGGCTCAAACCCTAACCCTAGCCCAAACCCTAACCCTAACCCTAGCTCAAACCCTAACCCTAACCCTAAACCTAGCTCAAACCCTAACCCTAACCCTAGCTCAAACCCTAACCCTAACCCTAGCCCTAGCTCAAACCCTAACCCTAACCCTAGCTCAAACCCTAACCCTAACCCTAGCTCAAACCCTAACCCTAACCCTAACCCTAGCTCTAAACCTAACCCTAACCCTAACCCTAGCTCAAACCCTAACCCTAACCCTAGCTCAAACCCTAACCCTAACCCTAAACCTAGCTCAAACCCTAACCCTAACCCTAGCTCAAACCCTAACCCTAACCCTAACCCTAGCTCAAACCCTAACCCTAACCCTAGCTCAAACCCTAACCCTAACCCTAGCTCAAACCCTAACCGTAACCCTAGCCCAAACCGTAACCCTAACCCTAGCCCTAACCCTAGCTCAAACCCTAACCCTAACCCTAGCTCAAACCCTAGCCCTAACCGTAGCTCAAACCCTAACCCTAGCTCTAACCCTAACCCTAACGCTAGCTCAAACGCTAACCCTAGCTCTAACCCTAACCCTAGTTCTAACCCTAACCCTAGCTCTAACCCTAACCCTAGCTCAAACCCTAACCCTAACCCTAACCCTAGCTCAAACCCTAACCCTAACCCTAACCCTAACCCTAGCTCAAACCCTAACCCTAACCCTAAACCTAGCTCAAACCCTAACACCAAACCCTAGCCCAAACCCTAACCCTAACCCTAACCCTAACCCTAGCTCAAACCCTAACCCTAACCCTAACCCTAGCTAAAACCCTAACCCTAACCCTAGCTCAAACCCTAACCCTAACCCTAACCCTAACCCAAACCCTAACCCTAACCCTAACCCTAGCTCAAACCCTAACCCTAACCCTAGCCCTAACCCTAGCTCAAACCCTAACCCTAACCCTAGCTCAAACCCTAACCCTAACCCTAGCTCAAACCCTAACCCTAACCCTAGCTCAAACCCAAACCCTAACCCTGGCTCAAACCCTAACCCTAGCCCAAACCCTAACCCTAACCCTAGCCATAACCCTAGCCCTAGCTCAAACCCTAACCCTAACCCTAGCTCAAACCCTAACCCTAACCCTAGCTCAAACCCTAACCCTAACCCTAACCCTAGCTCTAAACCTAACCCTAACCCTAACCCTAGCTCAAACCCTAACCCTAACCCTAGCTCTAACCCTAACCCTAACCCTAAACCTAGCTCAAACCCTAACCCTAACCCTAACCCTAACCCTAGCTCAAACCCTCACCCTAACCCTAGCTCAAACCCTAACCCTAACCCTAACCCTAGCTCAAACCCTAACCCTTGCTCAAACCCTAACCCTAGCCCTAACCCTAACCCCAGCTCTAACCCTAACCCTAACCCTAGCTCAAACCCTAACCCTTACCCTAGCCCAAACCCTAACCCTAACCCTAACCCTAGCTCAAACCCTAACCCTAACCCTAGCTCAAACCCTAACCCTAGCCGTAACCCTAACCCCAGCTCTAACCCTAACCCTAACCCTAGCTGAAACCCTAACCCTAACCCTAACCCTAGCTCAAATCCTAACCCTAATCCTAACCCTAGCTCAAACCCTAACCCTTACCCTAACCCTAGCTCAAACCCTCACCCTAACCCTAGCTCAAACACTAACCCTAACCCTAGCTCAAACCCTAACCCTAACCCTAGCTCAAACCCTAACCCTAACCCTAACCCTAGCTCAAACCCTAACCCTTGCTCAAACCCTAACCCTAGCCCTAACCCTAACCCCAGCTCTAACCCTAACCCTAACCCTAGCTCAAACCCTAACCCTTACCCTAGCCCAAACCCTAACCCTAACCCTAACCCTAGCTCAAACCCTAACCCTAACCCTAACCCTAGCTCAAACCCTAACCCTAGCCCTAACCCTAACCCCAGCTCTAACCCTAACCCTAACCCTAGCTGAAACCCTAACCCTAGCTCAAACCCTAACCCTAACCCTAACCCTAGCTCAAATCCTAACCCTAACCCTAACCCTAGCTCAAACCCTAACCCTAACCCTAGCTCAAACCCTAACCCTAACCCTAGCTCTAACTCTAACCCTAGCTCTAACCCTAACCCTAGCTCAAACCCTAACCCTAACCCTAACCCTAACCCTAGCTCAAACCCTAACCCTAACCCTAGCTCAAACCCTAACCCTAACCCTAGCTCAAACCCTAACCCTAACCGTAACCCTAGCTCAAACCCTAACCCTAACCCTAACCCTAGCTCAAACCCTAACCCTAACCCTAGCTCAAACCCTAACCCTAACCCTAGCTCAAACCCTAACCCTAACCCTAGCCCTAACCCTAGCTCAAACCCTAACCCTAACCCTAGCTCAAACCCTAACCCTAACCCTAGCTCAAACCCTAACCGTAACCCTAGCCCAAACCGTAACCCTAACCCTAGCCCTAACCCTAGCTCAAACCCTAACCCTAAACCTAGCTCAAACCCTAGCCCTAACCGTAGCTCAAACCCTAACCCTAACCCTAGCTCTAACCCTAACCCTAACCCTAGCTCAAACGCTAACCCTAGCTCTAACCCTAGCTCTAACCCTAACCCTAGTTCTAACCCTAACCCTAGCTCTAACCCTAACCCTAGCTCAAACCCTAACCCTAACCCTAACCCTAGCTCAAACCCTAACCCTAACCCTAACCCTAGCTCAAACCCTAACCCTAACCCTAAACCTAGCTCAAACCCTAACCCTAACCCTAGCCCAAACCCTAACCCTAACCCTAACCCTAGCCCTAACCCTAGCTCAGACCCTAACCCTAACCCTAGCTCAAACCCTAACCCTAGCCCTAACCCTAACCCTAGCTCTAACCCTAACCCTAACCCTAAACCTAGCTCAAACCCTAACCCTAACCCTAACCCTAACCCTAGCTCAAACCCTCACCCTAACCCTAGCTCAAACCCTAACCCTAACCCTAACCCTAGCTCAAACCCTAACCCTTGCTCAAACCCTAACCCTAGCCCTAACCCTAACCCCAGCTCTAACCCTAACCCTAACCCTAGCTCAAACCCTAACCCTTACCCTAGCCCAAACCCTAACCCTAACCCTAACCCTAACCCTAGCTCAAACCCTAACCCTAACCCTAGCTCAAACCCTAACCCTAGCCCTAACCCTAACCCCAGCTCTAACCCTAACCCTAACCCTAGCTGAAACCCTAACCCTAACCCTAACCCTAGCTCAAATCCTAACACTAATCCTAACCCTAGCTCAAACCCTAACCCTTACCCTAACCCTAGCTCAAACCCTCACCCTAACCCTAGCTCAAACACTAACCCTAACCCTAGCTCTAACCCTAACCCTAGCTCTAACCCTAACCCTAGCTCTAACCCTAACCCTTGCTCTAACCCTAACCCTAGCTCTAAACCTAACCCTAGCTCTAAACCTAACCCTAGCTCTAACCCTAACCCTAGCTCTAAACCTAACCCTAGCTCTAACCCTAACCCTAGCTCAAACCCTAACCCTAGCTCTAACCCTAACCCTAGCTCTAACCCTAACCCTAGCTCTAACCCTAACCCTAACCCTAACCCTAGCTCAAACCCTAACCCTAACCCTAACCCTAGCTCAAACCCTAACCCTAACCCTAGCTCAAACCCTAACCCTAACCCTAACCCTAGCTCAAACCCTAACCCTAACCCTAGCTCAAACCCTAACCCTAACCCTAACCCTAGCTCAAACCGTAACCCTAACCCTAACCCTAGCTCAAACCCTAACCCTAACCCTAGCCCTAACCCTAGCTCAAACCCTAACCCTAACCCTAGCTCAAACCCTAACCCTAACCCTAGCTCAAACCCTAACCCTAACCCTAGCTCAAACCCAAACCCTAACCCTGACTCAAACCCTAACCCTAGCTCAAACCCTAACCCTAACCCTAGCTCAAACCCTAACCCTAACCCTAGCCCTAACCCTAGCTCAAACCCTAACCCTAACCCTAGCTCAAACCCTAACCCTAACCCTAGCTCAAACCCTAACCGTAACCCTAGCCCAAACCGTAACCCTAACCCTAGCCCTAACCCTAGCTCAAACCCTAACCCTAACCCTAGCTCAAACCCTAGTCCTAACCGTAGCTCAAACCCTAACCCTAACCCTAGCTCTAACCCTAACCCTAACCCTAGCTCAAACGCTAACCCTAGCTCTAACCCTAGCTCTAACCCTAACCCTAGTTCTAACCCTAACCCTAGCTCTAACCCTAACCCTAACCCTAAACCCTAACCCTAACCCTAACCCTAGCTCAAACCCTAACCCTAACCCTAACCCTAACCCTAGCTCAAACCCTAACCCTAACCCTAAACCTAGCTCAAACCCTAACCCTAACCCTAGCCCAAACCCTAACCCTAGCCCTAACCCTAGCTCAGACCCTAACCCTAACCCTAGCTCAAACCCTAACCCTAGCCCTAACCCTAACCCTAGCTCTAACCCTAACCCTAACCCTAAACCTAGCTCAAACCCTAACCCTAACCCTAACCCTAACCCTAGCTCAAACCCTCACCCTAACCCTAGCTCAAACCCTAACCCTAACCCTAACCCTAGCTCAAACCCTAACCCTTGCTCAAACCCTAACCCTAGCCCTAACCCTAACCCCAGCTATAACCCTAACCCTAACCCTAGCTCAAACCCTAACCCTTACCCTAGCCCAAACCCTAACCCTAACCCTAACCCTAGCTCAAACCCTAACCCTAACCCTAGCTCAAACCCTAACCCTAGCCCTAACCCTAACCCCAGCTCTAACCCTAACCCTAACCCTAGCTGAAACCCTAACCCTAACCCTAACCCTAGCTCAAATCCTAACCCTAATCCTAACCCTAGCTCAAACCCTAACCCTTACCCTAACCCTAGCTCAAACCCTCACCCTAACCCTAGCTCAAACACTAACCCTAACCCTAGCTCAAACACTAACCCTAACCCTAGCTCTAACCCTAACCCTAGCTCTAACCCTAACCCTTGCTCTAACCCTAACCCTAGCTCTAAACCTAACCCTAGCTCTAAACCTAACCCTAGCTCTAACCCTAACCCTAGCTCTAAACCTAACCCTAGCTCTAACCCTAACCCTAGCTCAAACCCTAACCCTAGCTCTAACCCTAACCCTAGCTCTAACCCTAACCCTAGCTCTAACCCTAACCCTAACCCTAGCTCAAACCCTAACCCTAGCCCTAACCCTAACCCTAGCTCTAACCCTAACCCTAACCCTAAACCTAGCTCAAACCCTAACCCTAACCCTAACCCTAACCCTAGCTCAAACCCTCACCCTAACCCTAGCTCAAACCCTAACCCTAACCCTAACCCTAGCTCAAACCCTAACCCTTGCTCAAACCCTAACCCTAGCCCTAACCCTAACCCCAGCTCTAACCCTAACCCTAACCCTAGCTCAAACCCTAACCCTTACCCTAGCCCAAACCCTAACCCTAACCCTAACCCTAGCTCAAACCCTAACCCTAACCCTAGCTCAAACCCTAACCCTAGCCCTAACCCTAACCCCAGCTCTAACCCTAACCCTAACCCTAGCTGAAACCCTAACCCTAACCCTAACCCTAGCTCAAATCCTAACCCTAATCCTAACCCTAGCTCAAACCCTAACCCTTACCCTAACCCTAGCTCAAACCCTCACCCTAACCCTAGCTCAAACACTAACCCTAACCCTAGCTCAAACACTAACCCTAACCCTAGCTCTAACCCTAACCCTAGCTCTAACCCTAACCCTTGCTCTAACCCTAACCCTAGCTCTAAACCTAACCCTAGCTCTAAACCTAACCCTAGCTCTAACCCTAACCCTAGCTCTAAACCTAACCCTAGCTCTAACCCTAACCCTAGCTCAAACCCTAACCCTAGCTCTAACCCTAACCCTAGCTCTAACCCTAACCCTAGCTCTAACCCTAACCCTAACCCTAGCTCAAACCCTAACCCTAACCCTAACCCTAGCTCAAACCCTAACCCTAACCCTAGCTCAAACCCTAACCCTAAACCTAACCCTAGCTCAAACCCTAACCCTAACCCTAACCCTAGCTCAAACCCTAACCCTAACCCTAACCCTAGCTCAAACCCTAACCCTAACCCTAGCTCAAACCCTAACCCTAACCCTAACCCTAGCTCAAACCCTAACCCTAACCCTAACCCTAGCTCAAACCCTAACCCTAACCCTAGCCCTAACCCTAGCTCAAACCCTAACCCTAACCCTAGCTCAAACCCTAACCCTAACCCTAGCTCAAACCCTAACCCTAACCCTAGCTCAAACCCAAACCCTAACCCTGACTCAAACCCTAACCCTAGCCCAAACCCTAACCCTAACCCTAGCCCTATCCCTAACCCTAGCCCTAGCTCAAACCCTAACCCTAACCCTAGCTCAAACCCTAACCCTAACCCTAGCTCAAACCCTAACCCTAACCCTAACCCTAGCTCTAAACCTAACCCTAACCCTAACCCTAGCTCAAACCCTAACCCTAACCCTAGCTCAAACCCTAACCCTAACCCTAAACCTAGCTCAAACCCTAACCCTAACCCTAGCTCAAACCCTAACCCTAACCCTAACCCTAGCTCAAACCCTAACCCTAACCCTAGCTCAAACCCTAACCCTAACCCTAGCTCAAACCCTAACCATAACCCTAGCCCAAACCGTAACCCTAACCCTAGCCCTAACCCTAGCTCAAACCCTAACCCTAACCCTAGCTCAAACCCTAGCCCTAACCGTAGCTCAAACCCTAACCCTAACCCTAGCTCTAACCCTAACCCTAACCCTAGCTCAAACGCTAACCCTAGCTCTAACCCTAGCTCTAACCCTAACCCTAGTTCTAACCCTAACCCTAGCTCAAACCCTAACCCTAACCCTAACCCTAGCTCAAACCCTAACCCTAACCCTAACCCTAACCCTAGCTCAAACCCTAACCCTAACCCTAAACCTAGCTCAAACCCTAACCCTAACCCTAGCCCAAACCCTAACCCTAACCCTTAACCCTAACCCTAGCTCAAACCCTAACCCTAACCCTAACCCTAGCTCAAACCCTAACCCTAACCCTAGCTCAAACCCTAACCCTAACCCTAACCCTAGCTCAAACCCTAACCCTAACCCTTGCTCAAACCCTAACCCTAACCCTAGCCCTAACCCTAGCTCAAACCCTAACCCTAACCCTAGCTCAAACCCTAACCCTAACCCTAGCTCAAACCCTAACCCTAACCCTAGCTCAAACCTAAACCCTAACCCTGGCTCAAACCCTAACCCTAGCCCAAACCCTAACCCTAACCCTAGCCATAACCCTAACCCTAGCTCAAACCCTAACCCTAACCCTAGCTCAAACCCTAACCCTAACCCTAGCTCAAACCCTAACCCTAACCCTAACCCTAGCTCTAAACCAAACCCTAACCCTAACCCTAGCTCAAACCCTAACCCTAACCCTAAACCTAGCTCAAACCCTAACCCTAACCCTAGCTCAAACCCTAACCCTAACCCTAACCCTAGCTCAAACCCTAACCCTAACCCTAGCTCAAACCCTAACCCTAACCCTAGCTCAAACCCTAACCGTAACCCTAGCCCAAACCGTAACCCTAACCCTAGCCCTAACCCTAGCTCAAACCCTAACCCTAACCCTAGCTCAAACCCTAGCCCTAACCGTAGCTCAAACCCTAACCCTAACCCTAGCTCTAACCCTAACCCTAACCCTAGCTCAAACGCTAACCCTAGCTCTAACCCTAGCCCTAACCCTAGCTCAAACCCTAACCCTAACCCTAGCTCAAACCCTAGCCCTAACCGTAGCTCAAACCCTAACCCTAACCCTAGCTCTAACCCTAACCCTAACCCTAGCTCAAACGCTAACCCTAGCTCTAACCCTAGCTCTAACCCTAACCCTAGTTCTAACCCTAACCCTAGCTCTAACCCTAACCCTAGCTCAAACCCTAACCCTAACCCTAACCCTAGCTCAAACCCTAACCCTAACCCTAACCCTAACCCTAGCTCAAACCCTAACCCTAACCCTAAACCTAGCTCAAACCCTAACCCTAACCCTAGCCCAAACCCTAACCCTAACCCTAACCCTAGCCCTAACCCTAGCTCAGACCCTAACCCTAACCCTAGCTCAAACCCTAACCCTAGCCCTAACCCTAACCCTAGCTCTAACCCTAACCCTAACCCTAAACCTAGCTCAAACCCTAACCCTAACCCTAACCCTAACCCTAGCTCAAACCCTCACCCTAACCCTAGCTCAAACCCTAACCCTAACCCTAACCCTAGCTCAAACCCTAACCCTTGCTCAAACCCTAACCCTAGCCCTAACCCTAACCCCAGCTCTAACCCTAACCCTAACCCTAGCTCAAACCCTAACCCTTACCCTAGCCCAAACCCTAACCCTAACCCTAACCCTAGCTCAAACCCTAACCCTAACCCTAGCTCAAACCCTTGCTCAAACCCTAACCCTAGCCCTAACCCTAACCCCAGCTCTAACCCTAACCCTAACCCTAGCTCAAACCCTAACCCTTACCCTAGCCCAAACCCTAACCCTAACCCTAACCCTAGCTCAAACCCTAACCCTAACCCTAGCTCAAACCCTAACCCTAGCCCTAACCCTAACCCCAGCTCTAACCCTAACCCTAACCCTAGCTGAAACCCTAACCCTAACCCTAACCCTAGCTCAAACCTAACCCTAATCCTAACCCTAGCTCAAACCCTAACCCTTACCCTAACCCTAGCTCAAACCCTCACCCTAACCCTAGCTCAAACACTAACCCTAACCCTAGCTCAAACCCTAGCCCTAACCGTAGCTCAAACCCTAACCCTAACCCTAGCCCTAACCCTAGCTCAAACCCTAACCCTAACCCTAGCTCAAACCCTAGCCCTAACCGTAGCTCAAACCCTAACCCTAACCCTAGCTCTAACCCTAACCCTAACCCTAGCTCAAACGCTAACCCTAGCTCTAACCCTAGCTCTAACCCTAACCCTAGTTCTAACCCTAACCCTAGCTCTAACCCTAACCCTAGCTCAAACCCTAACCCTAACCCTAACCCTAGCTCAAACCCTAACCCTAACCCTAACCCTAACCCTAGCTCAAACCCTAACCCTAACCCTAAACCTAGCTCAAACCCTAACCCTAACCCTAGCCCAAACCCTAACCCTAACCCTAACCCTAACCCTAGCTCAAACCCTAACCCTAACCCTAACCCTAGCTCAAACCCTAACCCTAACCCTAGCTCAAACCCTAACCCTAACCCTAACCCTAGCTCAAACCCTAACCCTAACCCTAACCCTAGCTCAAACCCTAACCCTAACCCTAGCCCTAACCCTAGCTCAAACCCTAACCCTAACCCTAGCTCAAACCCTAACCCTAACCCTAGCTCAAACCCTAACCCTAACCCTAGCTCAAACCTAAACCCTAACCCTGGCTCAAACCCTAACCCTAGCCCAAACCCTAACCCTAACCCTAGCCATAACCCTAACCCTAGCTCAAACCCTAACCCTAACCCTAGCTCAAACCCTAACCCTAACCCTAGCTCAAACCCTAACCCTAACCCTAACCCTAGCTCTAAACCAAACCCTAACCCTAACCCTAGCTCAAACCCTAACCCTAACCCTAAACCTAGCTCAAACCCTAACCCTAACCCTAGCTCAAACCCTAACCCTAACCCTAACCCTAGCTCAAACCCTAACCCTAACCCTAGCTCAAACCCTAACCCTAACCCTAGCTCAAACCCTAACCGTAACCCTAGCCCAAACCGTAACCCTAACCCTAGCCCTAACCCTAGCTCAAACCCTAACCCTAACCCTAGCTCAAACCCTAGCCCTAACCGTAGCTCAAACCCTAACCCTAACCCTAGCTCTAACCCTAACCCTAACCCTAGATCAAACGCTAACCCTAGCTCTAACCCTAGCCCTAACCCTAGCTCAAACCCTAACCCTAACCCTAGCTCAAACCCTAGCCCTAACCGTAGCTCAAACCCTAACCCTAACCCTAGCTCTAACCCTAACCCTAACCCTAGCTCAAACGCTAACCCTAGCTCTAACCCTAGCTCTAACCCTAACCCTAGTTCTAACCCTAACCCTAGCTCTAACCCTAACCCTAGCTCAAACCCTAACCCTAACCCTAACCCTAGCTCAAACCCTAACCCTAACCCTAACCCTAACCCTAGCTCAAACCCTAACCCTAACCCTAAACCTAGCTCAAACCCTAACCCTAACCCTAGCCCAAACCCTAACCCTAACCCTAACCCTAGCCCTAACCCTAGCTCAGACCCTAACCCTAACCCTAGCTCAAACCCTAACCCTAGCCCTAACCCTAACCCTAGCTCTAACCCTAACCCTAACCCTAAACCTAGCTCAAACCCTAACCCTAACCCTAACCCTAACCCTAGCTCAAACCCTCACCCTAACCCTAGCTCAAACCCTAACCCTAACCCTAACCCTAGCTCAAACCCTAACCCTTGCTCAAACCCTAACCCTAGCCCTAACCCTAACCCCAGCTCTAACCCTAACCCTAACCCTAGCTCAAACCCTAACCCTTACCCTAGCCCAAACCCTAACCCTAACCCTAACCCTAACCCTAGCTCAAACCCTAACCCTAACCCTAGCTCAAACCCTAACCCTAGCCCTAACCCTAACCCCAGCTCTAACCCTAACCCTAACCCTAGCTGAAACCCTAACCCTAACCCTAACCCTAGCTCAAATCCTAACCCTAATCCTAACCCTAGCTCAAACCCTAACCCTTACCCTAACCCTAGCTCAAACCCTCACCCTAACCCTAGCTCAAACACTAACCCTAACCCTAGCTCAAACCCTAGCCCTAACCGTAGCTCAAACCCTAACCCTAACCCTAGCCCTAACCCTAGCTCAAACCCTAACCCTAACCCTAGCTCAAACCCTAGCCCTAACCGTAGCTCAAACCCTAACCCTAACCCTAGCTCTAACCCTAACCCTAACCCTAGCTCAAACGCTAACCCTAGCTCTAACCCTAGCTCTAACCCTAACCCTAGTTCTAACCCTAACCCTAGCTCTAACCCTAACCCTAGCTCAAACCCTAACCCTAACCCTAACCCTAGCTCAAACCCTAACCCTAACCCTAACCCTAACCCTAGCTCAAACCCTAACCCTAACCCTAAACCTAGCTCAAACCCTAACCCTAACCCTAGCCCAAACCCTAACCCTAACCCTAACCCTAACCCTAGCTCAAACCCTAACCCTAACCCTAACCCTAGCTCAAACCCTAACCCTAACCCTAGCTCAAACCCTAACCCTAACCCTAACCCTAGCTCAAACCCTAACCCTAACCCTAACCCTAGCTCAAACCCTAACCCTAACCCTAGCCCTAACCCTAGCTCAAACCCTAACCCTAACCCTAGCTCAAACCCTAACCCTAACCCTAGCTCAAACCCTAACCCTAACCCTAGCTCAAACCTAAACCCTAACCCTGGCTCAAACCCTAACCCTAGCCCAAACCCTAACCCTAACCCTAGCCATAACCCTAACCCTAGCTCAAACCCTAACCCTAACCCTAGCTCAAACCCTAACCCTAACCCTAGCTCAAACCCTAACCCTAACCCTAACCCTAGCTCTAAACCAAACCCTAACCCTAACCCTAGCTCAAACCCTAACCCTAACCCTAAACCTAGCTCAAACCCTAACCCTAACCCTAGCTCAAACCCTAACCCTAACCCTAACCCTAGCTCAAACCCTAACCCTAACCCTAGCTCAAACCCTAACCCTAACCCTAGCTCAAACCCTAACCGTAACCCTAGCCCAAACCGTAACCCTAACCCTAGCCCTAACCCTAGCTCAAACCCTAACCCTAACCCTAGCTCAAACCCTAGCCCTAACCGTAGCTCAAACCCTAACCCTAACCCTAGCTCTAACCCTAACCCTAACCCTAGCTCAAACGCTAACCCTAGCTCTAACCCTAGCCCTAACCCTAGCTCAAACCCTAACCCTAACCCTAGCTCAAACCCTAGCCCTAACCGTAGCTCAAACCCTAACCCTAACCCTAGCTCTAACCCTAACCCTAACCCTAGCTCAAACGCTAACCCTAGCTCTAACCCTAGCTCTAACCCTAACCCTAGTTCTAACCCTAACCCTAGCTCTAACCCTAACCCTAGCTCAAACCCTAACCCTAACCCTAACCCTAGCTCAAACCCTAACCCTAACCCTAACCCTAACCCTAGCTCAAACCCTAACCCTAACCCTAAACCTAGCTCAAACCCTAACCCTAACCCTAGCCCAAACCCTAACCCTAACCCTAACCCTAGCCCTAACCCTAGCTCAGACCCTAACCCTAAACCTAGCTCAAACCCTAACCCTAACCCTAACCCTAACCCTAGCTCAAACCCTCACCCTAACCCTAGCTCAAACCCTAACCCTAACCCTAACCCTAGCTCAAACCCTAACCCTTGCTCAAACCCTAACCCTAGCCCTAACCCTAACCCCAGCTCTAACCCTAACCCTAACCCTAGCTCAAACCCTAACCCTTACCCTAGCCCAAACCCTAACCCTAACCCTAACCCTAGCTCAAACCCTAACCCTAACCCTAGCTCAAACCCTAACCCTAGCTCTAAACCTAACCCTAGCTCTAACCCTAACCCTAGCTCAAACCCTAACCCTAGCTCTAACCCTAACCCTAGCTCTAACCCTAACCCTAGCTCTAACCCTAACCCTAACCCTAGCTCAAACCCTAACCCTAACCCTAACCCTAGCTCAAACCCTAACCCTAACCCTAGCTCAAACCCTAACCCTAACCCTAACCCTAGCTCAAACCCTAACCCTAACCCTAACCCTAGCTCAAACCCTAACCCTAACCCTAGCTCAAACCCTAACCCTAACCCTAACCCTAGCTCAAACCCTAACCCTAACCCTAACCCTAGCTCAAACCCTAACCCTAACCCTAGCTCAAACCCTAACCCTAACCCTAACCCTAGCTCAAACCCTAACCCTAACCCTAACCCTAGCTCAAACCCTAACCCTAACCCTAGCCCTAACCCTAGCTCAAACCCTAACCCTAACCCTAGCTCAAACCCTAACCCTAACCCTAGCTCAAACCCAAACCCTAACCCTGGCTCAAACCCTAACCCTAGCCCAAACCCTAACCCTAACCCTAGCCCTAACCCTAACCCTAGCCCTAGCTCAAACCCTAACCCTAACCCTAGCTCAAACCCTAACCCTAACCCTAGCTCAAACCCTAACCCTAACCCTAACCCTAGCTCTAAACCTAACCCTAACCCTAACCCTAGCTCAAACCCTAACCCTAACCCTAGCTCAAACCCTAACCCTAACCCTAAACCTAGCTCAAACCCTAACCCTAACCCTAGCTCAAACCCTAACCCTAACCCTAACCCTAGCTCAAACCCTAACCCTAACCCTAGCTCCAACCCTAACCCTAACCCTAGCTCAAACCCTAACCGTAACCCTAGCCCAAACCCTAACCCTAACCCTAACCCTAGCCCTAACCCTAGCTCAAACCCTAACCCTAACCCTAGCTCAAACCCTAGCCCTAACCGTAGCTCAAACCCTAACCCTAACCCTAGCTCTAACCCTAACCCTAACCCTAGCTCAAACGCTAACCCTAGCTCTAACCCTAACCCTAGTTCTAACCCTAACCCTAGCTCTAACCCTAACCCTAGCTCAAACCCTAACCCTAACCCTAACCCTAGCTCAAACCCTAACCCTAACCCTAACCCTAGCTCAAACCCTAACCCTAACCCTAAACCTAGCTCAAACCCTAACCCTAACCCTAGCCCAAACCCTAACCCTAACCCTAACCCTAACCCTAGCTCAAACCCTAACCCTAACCCTAACCCTAGCTCAAACCCTAACCCTAACCCTAGCTCAAACCCTAACCCTAACCCTAACCCTAGCTCAAACCCTAACCCTAACCCTAACCCTAGCTCAAACCCTAACCCTAACCCTAGCCCTAACCCTAGCTCAAACCCTAACCCTAACCCTAGCTCAAACCCTAACCCTAACCCTAGCTCAAACCCTAACCCTAACCCTAGCTCAAACCTAAACCCTAACCCTGGCTCAAACCCTAACCCTAGCCCAAACCCTAACCCTAACCCTAAACCTAGCTCAAACCCTAACCCTAACCCTAACCCTAGCTCAAACCCTAACCCTAACCCTAAACCTAGCTCAAACCCTAACCCTAACCCTAGCCCAAACCCTAACCCTAACCCTAACCCTAACCCTAGCTCAAACCCTAACCCTAACCCTAACCCTAGCTCAAACCCTAACCCTAACCCTAGCTCAAACCCTAACCCTAACCCTAACCCTAGCTCAAACCCTAACCCTAACCCTAACCCTAGCTCAAACCCTAACCCTAACCCTAGCCCTAACCCTAGCTCAAACCCTAACCCTAACCCTAGCTCAAACCCTAACCCTAACCCTAGCTCAAACCCTAACCCTAACCCTAGCTCAAACCTAAACCCTAACCCTGGCTCAAACCCTAACCCTAGCCCAAACCCTAACCCTAACCCTAGCCATAACCCTAACCCTAGCTCAAACCCTAACCCTAACCCTAGCTCAAACCCTAACCCTAGCCCTAACCCTAACCCTAGCTCTAACCCTAACCCTAACCCTAAACCTAGCTCAAACCCTAACCCTAACCCTAACCCTAGCTCAAACCCTCACCCTAACCCTAGCTCAAACCCTAACCCTAACCCTAACCCTAGCTCAAACCCTAACCCTTGCTCAAACCCTAACCCTAGCCCTAACCCTAACCCCAGCTCTAACCCTAACCCTAACCCTAGCTCAAACCCTAACCCTTACCCTAGCCCAAACCCTAACCCTAACCCTAACCCTAGCTCAAACCCTAACCCTAACCCTAGCTCAAACCCTAACCCTAGCTCTAAACCTAACCCTAGCTCTAACCCTAACCCTAGCTCAAACCCTAACCCTAGCTCTAACCCTAACCCTAGCTCTAACCCTAACCCTAGCTCTAACCCTAACCCTAACCCTAGCTCAAACCCTAACCCTAACCCTAACCCTAGCTCAAACCCTAACCCTAACCCTAGCTCAAACCCTAACCCTAACCCTAACCCTAGCTCAAACCCTAACCCTAACCCTAACCCTAGCTCAAACCCTAACCCTAACCCTAGCTCAAACCCTAACCCTAACCCTAACCCTAGCTCAAACCCTAACCCTAACCCTAACCCTAGCTCAAACCCTAACCCTAACCCTAGCTCAAACCCTAACCCTAACCCTAACCCTAGCTCAAACCCTAACCCTAACCCTAACCCTAGCTCAAACCCTAACCCTAACCCTAGCCCTAACCCTAGCTCAAACCCTAACCCTAACCCTAGCTCAAACCCTAACCCTAACCCTAGCTCAAACCCTAACCCTAACCCTAGCTCAAACCCAAACCCTAACCCTGGCTCAAACCCTAACCCTAGCCCAAACCCTAACCCTAACCCTAGCCCTAACCCTAACCCTAGCCCTAGCTCAAACCCTAACCCTAACCCTAGCTCAAACCCTAACCCTAACCCTAGCTCAAACCCTAACCCTAACCCTAACCCTAGCTCTAAACCTAACCCTAACCCTAACCCTAGCTCAAACCCTAACCCTAACCCTAGCTCAAACCCTAACCCTAACCCTAAACCTAGCTCAAACCCTAACCCTAACCCTAGCTCAAACCCTAACCCTAACCCTAACCCTAGCTCAAACCCTAACCCTAACCCTAGCTCCAACCCTAACCCTAACCCTAGCTCAAACCCTAACCGTAACCCTAGCCCAAACCCTAACCCTAACCCTAACCCTAGCCCTAACCCTAGCTCAAACCCTAACCCTAACCCTAGCTCAAACCCTAGCCCTAACCGTAGCTCAAACCCTAACCCTAACCCTAGCTCTAACCCTAACCCTAACCCTAGCTCAAACGCTAACCCTAGCTCTAACCCTAACCCTAGTTCTAACCCTAACCCTAGCTCTAACCCTAACCCTAGCTCAAACCCTAACCCTAACCCTAACCCTAGCTCAAACCCTAACCCTAACCCTAACCCTAGCTCAAACCTTAACCCTAACCCTAAACCTAGCTCAAACCTTAACCCTAACCCTAGCCCAAACCCTAACCCTAACCCTAACCCTAGCCCTAACCCTAGCTCAGACCCTAACCCTAACCCTAGCTCAAACCCTAACCCTAGCCCTAACCCTAACCCTAGCTCTAACCCTAACCCTAACCCTAAACCTAGCTCAAACCCTAACCCTAACCCTAACCCTAAACCTAGCTCAAACCCTAACCCTAACCCTAGCTCAAACCCTAACCCTAACCCTAACCCTAGCTCAAACCCTAACCCTAACCCTAGCTCAAACCCTAACCCTAACCCTAGCTCAAACCCTAACCCTAGCTCAAACCCTAACCCTTGCTCAAACCCTAACCCTAGCCCTAACCCTAACCCCAGCTCTAACCCTAACCCTAACCCTAGCTCAAACCCTAACCCTTACCCTAGCCCAAACCCTAACCCTAACCCTAACCCCAGCTCTAACCCTAACCCTAACCCTAGCTCAAACCCTAACCCTTACCCTAGCCCAAACCCTAACCCTAACCCTAACCCTAGCTCAAACCCTAACCCTAACCCTAGCTCAAACCCTAACCCTAGCCCTAACCCTAACCCTAACCCTAGCCCTAACCCTAACCCTAGCCCTAGCTCAAACCCTAACCCTAACCCTAGCTCAAACCCTAACCCTAACCCTAGCTCAAACCCTAACCCTAACCCTAACCCTAGCTCTAAACCTAACCCTAACCCTAACCCTAGCTCAAACCCTAACCCTAACCCTAGCTCAAACCCTAACCCTAACCCTAAACCTAGCTCAAACCCTAACCCTAACCCTAGCTCAAACCCTAACCCTAACCCTAACCCTAGCTCAAACCCTAACCCTAACCCTAGCTCCAACCCTAACCCTAACCCTAGCTCAAACCCTAACCGTAACCCTAGCCCAAACCCTAACCCTAACCCTAACCCTAGCCCTAACCCTAGCTCAAACCCTAACCCTAACCCTAGCTCAAACCCTAACCCTAACCCTAACCCTAGCTCTAAACCTAACCCTAACCCTAACCCTAGCTCAAACCCTAACCCTAACCCTAGCTCAAACCCTAACCCTAACCCTAAACCTAGCTCAAACCCTAACCCTAACCCTAGCTCAAACCCTAACCCTAACCCTAACCCTAGCTCAAACCCTGACCCTAACCCTAGCTCCAACCCTAACCCTAACCCTAGCTCAAACCCTAACCGTAACCCTAGCCCAAACCCTAACCCTAACCCTAACCCTAGCCCTAACCCTAGCTCAAACCCTAACCCTAACCCTAGCTCAAACCCTAGCCCTAACCGTAGCTCAAACCCTAACCCTAACCCTAGCTCTAACCCTAACCCTAACCCTAGCTCAAACGCTAACCCTAGCTCTAACCCTAACCCTAGTTCTAACCCTAACCCTAGTTCTAACCCTAACCCTAGCTCAAACCCTAACCCTAACCCTAACCCTAGCTCTAAACCTAACCCTAACCCTAACCCTAGCTCAAACCTTAACCCTAGCCCTAACCCTAACCCCAGCTCTAACCCTAACCCTAACCCTAGCTGAAACCCTAACCCTAACCCTAACCCTAACCCTAGCTCAAACCCTAACCCTAACCCTAACCCTAGCTCAAACCCTCACCCTAACCCTAGCTCAAACACTAACCCTAACCCTAGCTCTAACCCTAACCCTTGCTCTAACCCTAACCCTAGCTCTAAACCTAACCCTAGCTCTAAACCTAACCCTAGCTCTAACCCTAACCCTAGCTCTAAACCTAACCCTAGCTCTAACCCTAACCCTAGCTCAAACCCTAACCCTAGCTCTAACCCTAACCCTAGCTCTAACCCTAACCCTAGCTCCAACCCTAACCCTAACCCTAGCTCTAATCCTAACCCTAACCCTAGCCCAAACCCTAACCCTAACCCTAACCCTAGCCCTAACCCTAGCTCAGACCCTAACCCTAACCCTAGCTCAAACCCTAACCCTAGCCCTAACCCTAACCCTAGCTCTAACCCTAACCCTAACCCTAAACCTAGCTCAAACCCTAACCCTAACCCTAACCCTAGCTCAAACCCTCACCCTAACCCTAGCTCAAACCCTAACCCTAACCCTAACCCTAGCTCAAACCCTAACCCTTACCCTAGCCCAAACCCTAAACCTAACCCTAACCCTAGCTCAAACCCTAACCCTAACCCTAGCTCAAACCCTAAACCTAGCCCTAACCCTAACCCCAGCTCTAACCCTAACCCTAACCCTAGCTGAAACCCTAACCCTAACCCTAACCCTAGCTCAAATCCTAACCCTATTCCTAACCCTAGCTCAAACCCTAACCCTTACCCTAACCCTAGCTCAAACCCTCACCCTAACCCTAGCTCAAACACTAACCCTAACCCTAGCTCTAACCCTAACCCTAGCTCTAACCCTAACCCTAGCTCTAACCCTAACCCTAGCTCTAAACCTAACCCTAGCTCTAAACCTAACCCTAGCTCTAACCCTAACCCTAGCTCTAAACCTAACCCTAGCTCTAACCCTAACCCTAGCTCAAACCCTAACCCTAGCTCTAACCCTAACCCTAACTCTAACCCTAACCCTAGCTCTAACCCTAACCCTAACCCTAGCTCAAACCCTAACCCTAACCCTAACCCTAGCTCAAACCCTAACCCTAACCCTAGCTCAAACCCTAAACCTAACCCTAGCTCAAACCCTAACCCTAACCCTAACCCTAGCTCAAACCCTAACCCTAACCCTAACCCTAGCTCAAACCCTAACCCTAACCCTAGCTCAAACCCTAACCCTAACCCTAACCCTAGCTCAAACCCTAACCCTAACCCTAACCCTAGCTCAAACCCTAACCCTAACCCTAGCCCTAACCCTAGCTCAAACCCTAACCCTAACCCTAGCTCAAACCCTAACCCTAACCCTAGCTCAAACCCTAACCCTAACCCTAGCTCAAACCCAAACCCTAACCCTGGCTCAAACCCTAACCCTAGCCCAAACCCTAACCCTAACCCTAGCCCTAACCCTAACCCTAGCCCTAGCTCAAACCCTAACCCTAACCCTAGCTCAAACCCTAACCCTAACCCTAGCTCAAACCCTAACCCTAACCCTAGCTCAAACCCTAACCCTAACCCTAACCCTAGCTCTAAACCTAACCCTAACCCTAACCCTAGCTCAAACCCTAACCCTAACCCTAGCTCAAACCCTAACCCTAACCCTAAACCTAGCTCAAACCCTAACCCTAGCTCTAACCCTAACCCTAGCTCTAACCCTAACCCTAGCTCTAACCCTAACCCTTGCTCTAACCCTAACCCTAGCTCTAAACCTAACCCTAGCTCTAAACCTAACCCTAGCTCTAACCCTAACCCTAGCTCTAAACCTAACCCTAGCTCTAACCCTAACCCTAGCTCAAACCCTAACCCTAGCTCTAACCCTAACCCTAGCTCTAACCCTAACCCTAGCTCTAACCCTAACCCTAACCCTAGCTCAAACCCTAACCCTAACCCTAACCCTAGCTCAAACCCTAACCCTAACCCTAGCTCAAACCCTAACCCTAACCCTAACCCTAGCTCAAACCCTAACCCTAACCCTAACCCTAGCTCAAACCCTAACCCTAACCCTAACCCTAGCTCAAACCCTAACCCTAACCCTAGCTCAAACCCTAACCCTAACCCTAACCCTAGCTCAAACCCTAACCCTAACCCTAACCCTAGCTCAAACCCTAACCCTAACCCTAGCCCTAACCCTAGCTCAAACCCTAACCCTAACCCTAGCTCAAACCCTAACCCTAACCCTAGCTCAAACCCTAACCCTAACCCTAGCTCAAACCCAAACCCTAACCCTGGCTCAAACCCTAACCCTAGCCCAAACCCTAACCCTAACCCTAGCCCTATCCCTAACCCTAGCCCTAGCTCAAACCCTAACCCTAACCCTAGCTCAAACCCTAACCCTAACCCTAACCCTAGCTCAAACCCTAACCCTAACCCTAGCTCCAACCCTAACCCTAACCCTAGCTCAAACCCTAACCGTAACCCTAGCCCAAACCCTAACCCTAACCCTAACCCTAGCCCTAACCCTAGCTCAAACCCTAACCCTAACCCTAGCTCAAACCCTAGCCCTAACCGTAGCTCAAACCCTAACCCTAACCCTAGCTCTAACCCTAACCCTAACCCTAGCTCAAACGCTAACCCTAGCTCTAACCCTAACCCTAGTTCTAACCCTAACCCTAGCTCTAACCCTAACCCTAGCTCAAACCCTAACCCTAACCCTAACCCTAGCTCAAACCCTAACCCTAACCCTAACCCTAGCTCAAACCTTAACCCTAACCCTAAACCTAGCTCAAACCTTAACCCTAACCCTAGCCCAAACCCTAACCCTAACCCTAACCCTAGCCCTAACCCTAGCTCAGACCCTAACCCTAACCCTAGCTCAAACCCTAACCCTAGCCCTAACCCTAACCCTAGCTCTAACCCTAACCCTAACCCTAAACCTAGCTCAAACCCTAACCCTAACCCTAACCCTAAACCTAGCTCAAACCCTAACCCTAACCCTAGCTCAAACCCTAACCCTAACCCTAACCCTAGCTCAAACCCTAACCCTAACCCTAGCTCAAACCCTAACCCTAACCCTAGCTCAAACCCTAACCCTAGCTCAAACCCTAACCCTTGCTCAAACCCTAACCCTAGCCCTAACCCTAACCCCAGCTCTAACCCTAACCCTAACCCTAGCTCAAACCCTAACCCTTACCCTAGCCCAAACCCTAACCCTAACCCTAACCCCAGCTCTAACCCTAACCCTAACCCTAGCTCAAACCCTAACCCTTACCCTAGCCCAAACCCTAACCCTAACCCTAACCCTAGCTCAAACCCTAACCCTAACCCTAGCTCAAACCCTAACCCTAGCCCTAACCCTAACCCTAACCCTAGCCCTAACCCTAACCCTAGCCCTAGCTCAAACCCTAACCCTAACCCTAGCTCAAACCCTAACCCTAACCCTAGCTCAAACCCTAACCCTAACCCTAACCCTAGCTCTAAACCTAACCCTAACCCTAACCCTAGCTCAAACCCTAACCCTAACCCTAGCTCAAACCCTAACCCTAACCCTAAACCTAGCTCAAACCCTAACCCTAACCCTAGCTCAAACCCTAACCCTAACCCTAACCCTAGCTCAAACCCTAACCCTAACCCTAGCTCCAACCCTAACCCTAACCCTAGCTCAAACCCTAACCGTAACCCTAGCCCAAACCCTAACCCTAACCCTAACCCTAGCCCTAACCCTAGCTCAAACCCTAACCCTAACCCTAGCTCAAACCCTAACCCTAACCCTAACCCTAGCTCTAAACCTAACCCTAACCCTAACCCTAGCTCAAACCCTAACCCTAACCCTAGCTCAAACCCTAACCCTAACCCTAAACCTAGCTCAAACCCTAACCCTAACCCTAGCTCAAACCCTAACCCTAACCCTAACCCTAGCTCAAACCCTAACCCTAACCCTAGCTCCAACCCTAACCCTAACCCTAGCTCAAACCCTAACCGTAACCCTAGCCCAAACCCTAACCCTAACCCTAACCCTAGCCCTAACCCTAGCTCAAACCCTAACCCTAACCCTAGCTCAAACCCTAGCCCTAACCGTAGCTCAAACCCTAACCCTAACCCTAGCTCTAACCCTAACCCTAACCCTAGCTCAAACGCTAACCCTAGCTCTAACCCTAACCCTAGTTCTAACCCTAACCCTAGTTCTAACCCTAACCCTAGCTCAAACCCTAACCCTAACCCTAACCCTAGCTCAAACCCTAACCCTAACCCTAACCCTAGCTCAAACCTTAACCCTAGCCCTAACCCTAACCCCAGCTCTAACCCTAACCCTAACCCTAGCTGAAACCCTAACCCTAACCCTAACCCTAGCTCAAATCCTAACCCTAATCCTAACCCTAGCTCAAACCCTAACCCTAACCCTAACCCTAACCCTAGCTCAAACCCTAACCCTAACCCTAACCCTAGCTCAAACCCTCACCCTAACCCTAGCTCAAACACTAACCCTAACCCTAGCTCTAACCCTAACCCTTGCTCTAACCCTAACCCTAGCTCTAAACCTAACCCTAGCTCTAAACCTAACCCTAGCTCTAACCCTAACCCTAGCTCTAAACCTAACCCTAGCTCTAACCCTAACCCTAGCTCAAACCCTAACCCTAGCTCTAACCCTAACCCTAGCTCTAACCCTAACCCTAGCTCCAACCCTAACCCTAACCCTAGCTCTAATCCTAACCCTAACCCTAGCCCAAACCCTAACCCTAACCCTAACCCTAACCCTAGCCCTAACCCTAGCTCAGACCCTAACCCTAACCCTAGCTCAAACCCTAACCCTAGCCCTAACCCTAACCCTAGCTCTAACCCTAACCCTAACCCTAAACCTAGCTCAAACCCTAACCCTAACCCTAACCCTAACCCTAGCTCAAACCCTCACCCTAACCCTAGCTCAAACCCTAACCCTAACCCTAACCCTAGCTCAAACCCTAACCCTTACCCTAGCCCAAACCCTAAACCTAACCCTAACCCTAGCTCAAACCCTAACCCTAACCCTAGCTCAAACCCTAACCCTAGCCCTAACCCTAACCCCAGCTCTAACCCTAACCCTAACCCTAGCTGAAACCCTAACCCTAACCCTAACCCTAGCTCAAATCCTAACCCTAATCCTAACCCTAGCTCAAACCCTAACCCTTACCCTAACCCTAGCTCAAACCCTCACCCTAACCCTAGCTCAAACACTAACCCTAACCCTAGCTCTAACCCTAACCCTAGCTCTAACCCTAACCCTAGCTCTAACCCTAACCCTTGCTCTAACCCTAGCTCTAAACCTAACCCTAGCTCTAAACCTAACCCTAGCTCTAACCCTAACCCTAGCTCTAAACCTAACCCTAGCTCTAACCCTAACCCTAGCTCAAACCCTAACCCTAGCTCTAACCCTAACCCTAACTCTAACCCTAACCCTAGCTCTAACCCTAACCCTAACCCTAGCTCAAACCCTAACCCTAACCCTAACCCTAGCTCAAACCCTAACCCTAACCCTAGCTCAAACCCTAACCCTAACCCTAGCTCAAACCCTAACCCTAACCCTAACCCTAGCTCAAACCCTAACCCTAACCCTAACCCTAGCTCAAACCCTAACCCTAACCCTAGCTCAAACCCTAACCCTAACCCTAACCCTAGCTCAAACCCTAACCCTAACCCTAACCCTAGCTCAAACCCTAACCCTAACCCTAGCTCAAACCCTAACCCTAACCCTAGCTCAAACCCTAACCCTAACCCTAGCTCAAACCCTAACCCTAACCCTAGCTCAAACCCAAACCCTAACCCTGGCTCAAACCCTAACCCTAGCCCAAACCCTAACCCTAACCCTAGCCCTAACCCTAACCCTAGCCCTAGCTCAAACCCTAACCCTAACCCTAGCTCAAACCCTAACCCTAACCCTAGCTCAAACCCTAACCCTAACCCTAGCTCAAACCCTAACCCTAACCCTAACCCTAGCTCTAAACCTAACCCTAACCCTAACCCTAGCTCAAACCCTAACCCTAACCCTAGCTCAAACCCTAACCCTAACCCTAAACCTAGCTCAAACCCTAACCCTAGCTCTAACCCTAACCCTAGCTCTAACCCTAACCCTAGCTCTAACCCTAACCCTTGCTCTAACCCTAACCCTAGCTCTAAACCTAACCCTAGCTCTAAACCTAACCCTAGCTCTAACCCTAACCCTAGCTCTAAACCTAACCCTAGCTCTAACCCTAACCCTAGCTCAAACCCTAACCCTAGCTCGAAACCCTAACCCTAGCTCTAACCCTAACCCTAGCTCTAACCCTAACCCTAACCCTAGCTCAAAGCCTAACCCTAACCCTAACCCTAGCTCAAACCCTAACCCTAACCCTAGCTCAAACCCTAACCCTAACCCTAACCCTAGCTCAAACCCTAACCCTAACCCTAACCCTAGCTCAAACCCTAACCCTAACCCTAACCCTAGCTCAAACCCTAACCCTAACCCTAGCTCAAACCCTAACCCTAACCCTAACCCTAGCTCAAACCCTAACCCTAACCCTAACCCTAGCTCAAACCCTAACCCTAACCCTAGCCCTAACCCTAGCTCAAACCCTAACCCTAACCCTAGCTCAAACCCTAACCCTAACCCTAGCTCAAACCCTAACCCTAACCCTAGCTCAAACCCAAACCCTAACCCTGGCTCAAACCCTAACCCTAGCCCAAACCCTAACCCTAACCCTAGCCCTATCCCTAACCCTAGCCCTAGCTCAAACCCTAACCCTAACCCTAGCTCAAACCCTAACCCTAACCCTAGCTCAAACCCTAACCCTAACCCTAACCCTAGCTCTAAACCTAACCCTAACCCTAACCCTAGCTCAAACCCTAACCCTAACCCTAGCTCAAACCCTAACCCTAACCCTAAACCTAGCTCAAACCCTAACCCTAACCCTAGCTAAAAACCCTAACCCTAACCCTAACCCTAGCTCAAACCCTAACCCTAACCCTAGCTCAAACCCTAACCCTAACCCTAGCTCAAACCCTAACCGTAACCCTAGCCCAAACCGTAACCCTAACCCTAGCCCTAACCCTAGCTCAAACCCTAACCCTAACCCTAGCTCAAACCCTAGCCCTAACCGTAGCTCAAACCCTAACCCTAACCCTAGCTCTAACCCTAACCCTAACCCTAGCTCAAACGCTAACCCTAGCTCTACCCTAGCTCTAACCCTAACCCTAGTTCTAACCCTAACCCTAGCTCTAACCCTAACCCTAGCTCAAACCCTAACCCTAACCCTAACCCTAACCCTAGCTCAAACCCTAACCCTAACCCTAACCCTAACCCTAGCTCAAACCCTAACCCTAACCCTAAACCTACCTCAAACCCTAACCCTAACCCTAGCCCAAACCCTAACCCTAACCCTAACCCTAACCCTAGCTCAAACCCTAACCCTAACCCTAACCCTAGCTCAAACCCTAACCCTAACCCTAGCTCAAACCCTAACCCTAACCCTAACCCTAGCTCAAACCCTAACCCTAACCCTAACCCTAGCTCAAACCCTAACCCTAACCCTAGCCCTAACCCTAGCTCAAACCCTAACCCTAACCCTAGCTCAAACCCTAACCCTAACCCTAGCTCAAACCCTAACCCTAACCCTAGCTCAAACCCAAACCCTAACCCTGGCTCAAACCCTAACCCTAGCCCAAACCCTAACCCTAACCCTAGCCATAACCCTAGCCCTAGCTCAAACCCTAACCCTAACCCTAGCTCAAACCCTAACCCTAACCCTAGCTCAAACCCTAACCCTAACCCTAACCCTAGCTCAAACCCTAACCCTAACCCTAACCCTAGCTCAAACCCTAACCCTAACCCTAGCCCTAACCCTAGCTCAAACCCTAACCCTAACCCTAGCTCAAACCCTAACCCTAACCCTAGCTCAAACCCTAACCCTAACCCTAGCTCAAACCCAAACCCTAACCCTGGCTCAAACCCTAACCCTAGCCCAAACCCTAACCCTAACCCTAGCCCTAACCCTAACCCTAGCCCTAGCTCAAACCCTAACCCTAACCCTAGCTCAAACCCTAACCCTAACCCTAGCTCAAACCCTAACCCTAACCCTAACCCTAGCTCTAAACCTAACCCTAACCCTAACCCTAGCTCAAACCCTAACCCTAAACCTAGCTCAAACCCTAACCCTAGCTCTAACCCTAACCCTAGCTCTAACCCTAACCCTAGCTCTAACCCTAACCCTTGCTCTAACCCTAACCCTAGCTCTAAACCTAACCCTAGCTCTAAACCTAACCCTAGCTCTAACCCTAACCCTAGCTCTAAACCTAACCCTAGCTCTAACCCTAACCCTAGCTCAAACCCTAACCCTAGCTCTAACCCTAACCCTAGCTCTAACCCTAACCCTAGCTCTAACCCTAACCCTAACCCTAGCTCAAACCCTAACCCTAACCCTAACCCTAGCTCAAACCCTAACCCTAACCCTAGCTCAAACCCTAACCCTAACCCTAACCCTAGCTCAAACCCTAACCCTAACCCTAACCCTAGCTCAAACCCTAACCCTAACCCTAGCCCTAACCCTAGCTCAAACCCTAACCCTAACCCTAGCTCAAACCCTAACCCTAACCCTAGCTCAAACCCTAACCCTAACCCTAGCTCAAACCCAAACCCTAACCCTGGCTCAAACCCTAACCCTAGCCCAAACCCTAACCCTAACCCTAGCCCTATCCCTAACCCTAGCCCTAGCTCAAACCCTAACCCTAACCCTAGCTCAAACCCTAACCCTAACCCTAGCTCAAACCCTAACCCTAACCCTAACCCTAGCTCTAAACCTAACCCTAACCCTAACCCTAGCTCAAACCCTAACCCTAACCCTAGCTCAAACCCTAACCCTAACCCTAAACCTAGCTCAAACCCTAACCCTAACCCTAGCTCAAACCCTAACCCTAACCCTAACCCTAGCTCAAACCCTAACCCTAACCCTAGCTCAAACCCTAACCCTAACCCTAGCTCAAACCCTAACCGTAACCCTAGCCCAAACCGTAACCCTAACCCTAGCCCTAACCCTAGCTCAAACCCTAACCCTAACCCTAGCTCAAACCCTAGCCCTAACCGTAGCTCAAACCCTAACCCTAACCCTAGCTCTAACCCTAACCCTAACCCTAGCTCAAACGCTAACCCTAGCTCTAACCCTAGCTCTAACCCTAACCCTAGTTCTAACCCTAACCCTAGCTCTAACCCTAACCCTAGCTCAAACCCTAACCCTAACCCTAACCCTAGCTCAAACCCTAACCCTAACCCTAACCCTAACCCTAGCTCAAACCCTAACCCTAACCCTAGCCCTAGCTCAAACCCTAACCCTAACCCTAGCTCAAACCCTAACCCTAACCCTAACCCTAGCTCAAACCCTAACCCTAACCCTAACCCTAGCTCAAACCCTAACCCTAACCCTAACCCTAGCTCAAACCCTAACCCTAACCCTAGCTCAAACCCTAACCCTAACCCTAACCCTAGCTCAAACCCTAACCCTAACCCTAACCCTAGCTCAAACCCTAACCCTAACCCTAGCCCTAACCCTAGCTCAAACCCTAACCCTAACCCTAGCTCAAACCCTAACCCTAACCCTAACCCTAGCTCAAACCCTAACCCTAACCCTAACCCTAGCTCAAACCCTAACCCTAACCCTAACCCTAGCTCAAACCCTAACCCTAACCCTAGCTCAAACCCTAACCCTAACCCTAACCCTAGCTCAAACCCTAACCCTAACCCTAACCCTAGCTCAAACCCTAACCCTAACCCTAGCCCTAACCCTAGCTCAAACCCTAACCCTAACCCTAGCTCAAACCCTAACCCTAACCCTAGCTCAAACCCTAACCCTAACCCTAGCTCAAACCCAAACCCTAACCCTGGCTCAAACCCTAACCCTAGCCCAAACCCTAACCCTAACCCTAGCCCTATCCCTAACCCTAGCCCTAGCTCAAACCCTAACCCTAACCCTAGCTCAAACCCTAACCCTAACCCTAGCTCAAACCCTAACCCTAACCCTAACCCTAGCTCTAAACCTAACCCTAACCCTAACCCTAGCTCAAACCCTAACCCTAACCCTAGCTCAAACCCTAACCCTAACCCTAAACCTAGCTCAAACCCTAACCCTAACCCTAGCTAAAAACCCTAACCCTAACCCTAACCCTAACCCTAGCTCAAACCCTAACCCTAACCCTAGCTCAAACCCTAACCCTAACCCTAGCTCAAACCCTAACCGTAACCCTAGCCCAAACCGTAACCCTAACCCTAGCCCTAACCCTAGCTCAAACCCTAACCCTAACCCTAGCTCAAACCCTAGCCCTAACCGTAGCTCAAACCCTAACCCTAACCCTAGCTCTAACCCTAACCCTAACCCTAGCTCAAACGCTAACCCTAGCTCTAACCCTAGCTCTAACCCTAACCCTAGTTCTAACCCTAACCCTAGCTCAAACCCTAACCCTAGCTCAAACCCTAACCCTAACCCTAACCCTAGCTCAAACCCTAACCCTAACCCTAACCCTAACCCTAGCTCAAACCCTAACCCTAACCCTAAACCTAGCTCAAACCCTAACCCTAACCCTAGCCCAAACCCTAACCCTAACCCTAACCCTAACCCTAGCTCAAACCCTAACCCTAACCCTAACCCTAGCTCAAACCCTAACCCTAACCCTAGCTCAAACCCTAACCCTAACCCTAACCCTAGCTCAAACCCTAAACCTAACCCTAACCCTAGCTCAAACCCTAACCCTAACCCTAGCCCTAACCCTAGCTCAAACCCTAACCCTAACCCTAGCTCAAACCCTAACCCTAACCCTAACCCTAGCTCAAACCCTAACCCTAACCCTAGCTCAAACCCAAACCCTAACCCTGGCTCAAACCCTAACCCTAGCCCAAACCCTAACCCTAACCCTAGCCATAACCCTAGCCCTAGCTCAAACCCTAACCCTAACCCTAGCTCAAACCCTAACCCTAACCCTAGCTCAAACCCTAACCCTAACCCTAACCCTAGCTCAAACCCTAACCCTAACCCTAACCCTAGCTCAAACCCTAACCCTAACCCTAGCCCTAACCCTAGCTCAAACCCTAACCCTAACCCTAGCTCAAACCCTAACCCTAACCCTAGCTCAAACCCTAACCCTAACCCTAGCTCAAACCCAAACCCTAACCCTGGCTCAAACCCTAACCCTAGCCCAAACCCTAACCCTAACCCTAGCCCTAACCCTAACCCTAGCCCTAGCTCAAACCCTAACCCTAACCCTAGCTCAAACCCTAACCCTAACCCTAGCTCAAACCCTAACCCTAACCCTAACCCTAGCTCTAAACCTAACCCTAACCCTAACCCTAGCTCAAACCCTAACCCTAACCCTAGCTCAAACCCTAACCCTAACCCTAAACCTAGCTCAAACCCTAACCCTAGCTCTAACCCTAACCCTAGCTCTAACCCTAACCCTAGCTCTAACCCTAACCCTTGCTCTAACCCTAACCCTAGCTCTAAACCTAACCCTAGCTCTAAACCTAACGCTAGCTCTAACCCTAACCCTAGCTCTAAACCTAACCCTAGCTCTAACCCTAACCCTAGCTCAAACCCTAACCCTAGCTCTAACCCTAACCCTAGCTCTAACCCTAACCCTAGCTCTAACCCTAACCCTAACCCTAGCTCAAACCCTAACCCTAACCCTAACCCTAGCTCAAACCCTAACCCTAACCCTAGCTCAAACCCTAACCCTAACCCTAGCTCAAACCCTAACCCTAACCCTAACCCTAGCTCAAACCCTAACCCTAACCCTAACCCTAGCTCAAACCCTAACCCTAACCCTAGCTCAAACCCTAACCCTAACCCTAACCCTAGCTCAAACCCTAACCCTAACCCTAACCCTAGCTCAAACCCTAACCCTAACCCTAGCCCTAACCCTAGCTCAAACCCTAACCCTAACCCTAGCTCAAACCCTAACCCTAACCCTAGCTCAAACCCTAACCCTAACCCTAGCTCAAACCCAAACCCTAACCCTGGCTCAAACCCTAACCCTAGCCCAAACCCTAACCCTAACCCTAGCCCTATCCCTAACCCTAGCCCTAGCTCAAACCCTAACCCTAACCCTAGCTCAAACCCTAACCCTAACCCTAGCTCAAACCCTAACCCTAACCCTAACCCTAGCTCTAAACCTAACCCTAACCCTAACCCTAGCTCAAACCCTAACCCTAACCCTAGCTCAAACCCTAACCCTAACCCTAAACCTAGCTCAAACCCTAACCCTAACCCTAGCTCAAACCCTAACCCTAACCCTAACCCTAGCTCAAACCCTAACCCTAACCCTAGCTCAAACCCTAACCCTAACCCTAGCTCAAACCCTAACCGTAACCCTAGCCCAAACCGTAACCCTAACCCTAGCCCTAACCCTAGCTCAAACCCTAACCCTAACCCTAGCTCAAACCCTAGCCCTAACCGTAGCTCAAACCCTAACCCTAACCCTAGCTCTAACCCTAACCCTAACCCTAGCTCAAACGCTAACCCTAGCTCTAACCCTAGCTCTAACCCTAACCCTAGTTCTAACCCTAACCCTAGCTCTAACCCTAACCCTAGCTCAAACCCTAACCCTACCCTAGCTCTAACCCTAACCCTAGCTCTAACCCTAACCCTAGCTCTAACCCTAACCCTAGCTCTAACCCTAGCTCTAACCCTAACCCTAGCTCTAACCCTAACCCTAGCTCTAACTCTAACCCTAGCTCTAACCCTAACCCTAGCTCTAAACCTAACCCTAGCTCTAACCCTAACCCTAGCTCTAAACCTAACCCTAGCTCTAACCCTAACCCTAGCTCTAACCCTAAACCTAGCTCTAACCCTAACCCTAGCTCTAACCCTAACCCTTGCTCTAACCCTAACCCTAGCTCTAAACCTAACCCTAGCTCTAAACCTAACCCTAGCTCTAACCCTAACCCTAGCTCTAAACCTAACCCTAGCTCTAACCCTAACCCTAGCTCTAAACCTAACCCTAGCTCTAACCCTAACCCTAGCACAAACCCTAACCCTAGCTCTAACCCTAACCCTAGCTCTAACCCTAACCCTAGCTCTAACCCTAACCCTACCTCTAATCCTAACCCTACCCTAGCTCAAATCCTTACCCTAGCTCTAATCCTAACCCTAGCTCTAACCCTAACCCTAGCTCTAACCCTAACCCTAGCTCAAACCTAACCCTAACCCTAGCTCTAACCCTAACCCTAGCTCAAATCCTAACCCTAACCCTAGCTCTAACCCTAACCCTACCCTAGCTCAAATCCTTACCCTAGCTCTAACCCTAACACTAGATCTAACCCTAACCCTACCCTAGTTCTAACCCTAACCCTAGCTCTAACCCTAACCCTAGCTCTAACCCTAACCCTAGCTCTAAACCTAACCCTAGCTCTAACCCTAACCCTAGCTCTAAACCTAACCCTAGCTCTAACCCTAACCCTAGCTCTAACTCTAACCCTAGCTCTAACCCTAACCCTAGCTCAAACCCTAACCCTAGCTCAAACCCTAACCCTAACCCTTGCTCAAACCCTAACCCTAGCTCTAACCCTAGCTCTAACCTTAACCCTAGCTCTAACCCTAACTCTAACCCTGACCCTAGCTCAAACCTTAACCCTAGCTCTAACCCTAACCCTAGCTCTAACCCTAACCCTAGCTCTAACCCTAGCTCTAACCTTAACCCTAGCTCTAACCCTAACCCTAGCTCAAACCCTAACCCTAGCTCTAACCCTAACCCTAGCTCTAACCCTAACCCTAGCTCTAACCCTAACCCTAGCTCTAACCCTAACCCTAGCTCAAACCCTAACCCTACCCTAGCTCTAACCTTAACCCTAGCTCTAACCCTAACCCTAGCTCTAACCCTAACCCTAGCTCTAACCCTAACCCTAGCTCTAAACCTAACCCTAGCTCTAACCCTAACCCTAGCTCTAACCCTAACCCTAGCTCTAAACCTAATCCTAGCTCTAACCCTAACCCTAGCTTAAACTCTAACCCTAGCTCAAACCCTAACCCTAGCTCAAACCCTAACCCTAGCTCAAACCCTAACCCTAACCCTAGCTCAAACCCTAACCCTAACCCTAGCTCAAACCCTAACCCTAGCTCTATCCCTAACCCTAACCCTAGCTCTAACCCTAACCCTAGCTCTAACCCTAACCCTAGCTCAAACCCTAACACTAGCTCTAAGCTTAACCCTAGCTCTAACCCTAACCCTAGCTCAAACCCTAACCCTAGCTCTAACCCTAGCTCTAACCCTAACCCTAGCTCTAACCCTAACCCTAGCTCTAACCCTAACCCTAACCCTAGGTCTAACCCTAACCCTAACCCTAACCCTAGCTCTAACCCTAACCCTAGCTCTAACCCTAACCCTAACCCTAGCTCTAACCCTAACCCTAGCTCAAACCCTAACCCTAACCCTAGCTCAAACCCTAACCCTAACCCTAGCTCAAACCCTAACCCTACCCTAGCTCAAACCCTAACCCTACCCTAGCTCTAACCCTAGCTCTAAACCTAACCCTAGCTCTAACCCTAACCCTAGCTCTAACTCTAACCCTAACTCAAACCCTAACCCTAGCTCAAACCCTAACCCTAACCCTTGCTCAAACCCTAACCCTAACCCTAGCTCAAACCCTAACCCTAGCTCTGACTCTAACCCTAGCTCTAACCCTAACCCTAGCCCTAACCCTAACCCTAGCTCTAACTCTAACCCTAACCCTAACCCTAACCGTAGCTCAAAGCCTAACCCTAACCCTAGCTCTAACCCTAACCCTAACCCTAGCTCAAACCCCAACCCTAGCTCTAACCCTAACCCTAGCTCTAACCCTAACCCTAGCTCTAACCCTAACCCTAGCTCTAACTCTAACCCTAGCTCTAACCCTAACCCTAGCTCAAACCCTAACCCTACCCTAGCTCTAACCCTAACCCTAGCTCTAACCCTAACCCTAGCTCTAACCCTAACCCTAGCTCTAACCCTAGCTCTAACCCTAACCCTAGCTCTAACCCTAACCCTAGCTCTAAACCTAACCCTAGCTCAAACCCTAACCCTAGCTCTAACCCTAACCCTAACCCTAGCTCTAACCCTAACCCTAGCTCTAACCCTAACCCTAGCTCTAATCCTAACCCTACCCTAGCTCAAATCCTTACCCTAGCTCTAATCCTAACCCTAGCTCTAACCCTAACCCTAGCTCTAACCCTAACCCTAGCTCAAACCTAACCCTAACCCTAGCTCTAACCCTAACCCTAGCTCAAACCCTAACCCTAACCCTAGCTCTAACCCTAACCCTACCCTAGCTCAAATCCTTACCCTAGCTCTAACCCTAACACTAGATCTAACCCTAACCCTACCCTAGCTCTAACCCTAACCCTAGCTCTAACGCTAACCCTAGCTCTAACCCTAACCCTAGCTCTAAACCTAACCCTAGCTCTAACCCTAACCCTAGCTCTAAACCTAACCCTAGCTCTAACCCTAACCCTAGCTCTAACTCTAATCCTAGCTCTAACCCTAACCCTAGCTCAAACCCTAACCCTAGCTCAAACCCTAACCCTAACCCTTGCTCAAACCCTAACCCTAGCTCTAACCCTAGCTCTAACCTTAACCCTAGCTCTAACCCTAACTCTAACCCTGACCCTAGCTCAAACCTTAACCCTAGCTCTAACCCTAACCCTAGCTCTAACCCTAACCCTAGCTCTAACCCTAGCTCTAACCTTAACCCTAGCTCTAACCCTAACCCTAGCTCAAACCCTAACCCTAGCTCTAACCCTAACCCTAGCTCTAACCCTAACCCTAGCTCTAACCCTAACCCTAGCTCTAACCCTAACCCTAGCTCAAACCCTAACCCTACCCTAGCTCTAACCTTAACCCTAGCTCTAACCCTAACCCTAGCTCTAACCCTAACCCTAGCTCTAACCCTAACCCTAGCTCTAAACCTAATCCTAGCTCTAACCCTAACCCTAGCTTAAACTCTAACCCTAGCTCAAACCCTAACCCTAGCTCAAACCCTAACCCTAGCTCAAACCCTAACCCTAACCCTAGCTCAAACCCTAACCCTAACCCTAGCTCAAACCCTAACCCTAGCTCTATCCCTAACCCTAACCCTAGCTCTAACCCTAACCCTAGCTCTAACCCTAACCCTAGCTCAAACCCTAACACTAGCTCTAAGCTTAACCCTAGCTCTAACCCTAACCCTAGCTCAAACCCTAGCCCTAGCTCTAACCCTAGCTCTAACCCTAACCCTAGCTCTAACCCTAACCCTAGCTCTAACCCTAACCCTAACCCTAGCTCTAACCGTAACCCTAACCCTAGCTCTAACCCTAACCCTAGCTCTAACCCTAACCCTAACCCTAGCTCTAACCCTAACCCTAGCTCAAACCCTAACCCTAACCCTAGCTCAAACCCTAACCCTAACCCTAGCTCAAACCCTAACCCTACCCTAGCTCAAACCCTAACCCTACCCTAGCTCTAACCCTAGCTCTAAACCTAACCCTAGCTCTAACCCTAACCCTAGCTCTAACTCTAACCCTAACCCTAGCTCAAACCCTAACCCTAGCTCAAACCCTAACCCTAACCCTTGCTCAAACCCTAACCCTAACCCTAGCTCAAACCCTAACCCTAGCTCTGACTCTAACCCTAGCTCTAACCCTAACCCTAGCCCTAACCCTAACCCTAGCTCTAACTCTAACCCTAACCCTAACCCTAACCGTAGCTCAAAGCCTAACCCTAACCCTAGCTCTAACCCTAACCCTAACCCTAGCTCAAACCCCAACCCTAGCTCTAACCCTAAACCTAGCTCTAACCCTAACCCTAGCTCTAACCCTAACCCTAGCTCTAACTCTAACCCTAGCTCTAACCCTAACCCTAGCTCAAACCCTAACCCTACCCTAGCTCTAACCCTAACCCTAGCTCTAACCCTAACCCTAGCTCTAACCCTAACCCTAGCTCTAACCCTAGCTCTAACCCTAACCCTAGCTCTAACCCTAACCCTAGCTCTAACCCTAACCCTAGCTCTAACCCTAACCCTAGCTCTAACCCTAACCCTAGCTCTAAACCTAACCCTAGCTCTAACCCTAACCCTAGCTCTAACCCTAACCCTAGCTCTAAACCTAACCCTAGCTCTAACCCTAACCCTAGCTTAAACTCTAACCCTAGCTCAAACCCTAACCCTAGCTCAAACCCTAACCCTAGCTCAAACCCTAACCCTAACCCTAGCTCAAACCCTAACCCTAACCCTAGCTCAAAACCTAACCCTAGCTCTAACTCTAACCCTAACCCTAACCCTAGCTCTAACCCTAACCCTAGCTCTAACCCTAACCCTAGCTCAAACCCTAACCCTAGCTCTAACCCTAACCCTAGCTCTAAACCTAACCCTAGCTCTAAGCTTAACCCTAGCTCTAACCCTAACCCTAGCTCTAACCCTAACCCTAACCCTAGCTCTAACCCTAACCCTAACCCTAGCTCTAACCCTAACCCTAGCTCTAACCCTAACCCTAACCCTAGCTCTAACCCTAACCCTAGCTCAAACCCTAACCCTAACCCTAGCTCAAACCCTAACCCTAACCCTAGCTCAAACCCTAACCCTACCCTAGCTCTAACCCTAGCTCAAACCTTAACCCTAGCTCTAACCCTAGCTCAAACCTTAACCCTAGCTCTAACCCTAACCCTAGCTCAAACCCTAACCCTAGCTCTAACCCTAACCCTAGCTCTAACCCTAACTCTAACCCTGACCCTAGCTCAAACCCTAACCCTAGCTCTAACCCTAACCCTAGCTCTAACCCTAACCCTAGCTCAAACCCTAACCCTACCCTAGCTCAAACCCTAACCCTAGCTCTAACCCTAACCCTAGCTCTAACCCTAACCCTAGCTCTAACCCTAACCCTAGCTCAAACCCTAACCCTACCCTAGCTCAAACCCTAACCCTACCCTAGCTCTAACCCTAGCTCTAAACCTAACCCTAGCTCTAACCCTAACCCTAGCTCTAACTCTAACCCTAGCTCTAACCCTAACCCTAGCTCAAACCCTAACCCTAGCTCAAACCCTAACCCTAACCCTAGCTCAAACCCTAACCCTAGCTCTAACTCTAATCCTAGCTCTAACCCTAACCCTAGCTCTAACCCTAACCCTAGCTCTAACTCTAACCCTAGCTCTAACCCTAACCCTAGCTCAAACCCTAACCCTAGCTCAAACCCTAACCCTAACCCTTGCTCAAACCCTAACCCTAACCCTAGCTCAAACCCTAACCCTAGCTCTAACCCTAGCTCTAACCTTAACCCTAGCTCTAACCCTAACCCTAGCTCAAACCCTAACCCTAACCCTAGCTCAAACCCTAACCCTAACCCTAGCTCAAACCCTAACCCTACCCTAGCTCTAACCCTAACTCTAACCCTGACCCTAGCTCAAACCCTAACCCTAACCCTAGCTCAAACCCTAACCCTAACCCTAACCCTAGCTCAAACCCTAACCCTAACCCTAGCTCAAACCCTAACCCTAACCCTAGCTCAAACCCTAACCCTAACCCTAACCCTAGCTCAAACCCTAACCCTAGCCCTAACCCTAACCCCAGCTCTAACCCTAACCCTAACCCTAGGTCAAACCCTAACCCTAACCCTAGCCCTAACCCTAACCCTAACCCTAACCCTAGCCCTAACCCTAGCTCAAACCCTAACCCTAACCCTAGCTCTAACCCTAACCCTAGCTCAAACCCTAACCCTAACCCTAGCTCAAAACCTAACCCTAACCCTAACTCAAACCCTAACCCTAACCCTAACCCTAGCTCAAACCCTAACCCTAGCCCTAACCCTAACCCCAGCTCTAACCCTAACCCTAGGTCAAACCCTAACCCTAACCCTAGCCCTAACCCTAACCCTAACCCTAACCCTAGCCCTAACCCTAGCTCAAACCCTAACCCTAACCCTAGCTCAAACCCTAACCCTAACCCTAGCTCAAACCCTAACCCTAACCCTAGCTCAAACCCTAACCCTAACCCTAGCTCAAACCCTAACCCTAACCGTAGCTCAAACCCTAACCCTAACCCTAGCTCTAACCCTAACCCTAACCGTAGCTCAAACCCTAACCCTAGCTCTAACCCTAACCCTAGCTCTAACCCTAACCCTAGCTCTAACCTTAACCCTAGCTCTAACCCTAACCCTAGCTCTAACCTTAACCCTAGCTCTAAACCTAACCCTAGCTCTAAACCTAACCCTAGCTCTAACCCTAACCCTAGCTCTAAACCTAACCCTAGCTCTAACCCTAACCCTAGCTCAAACCCTAACCCTAGCTCTAACCCTAACCCTAGCTCTAACCCTAACCCTACCCTAGGTCAAATCCGTACCCTAGCTCTAACCCTAACCCTAGCTCTAACCCTAACCCTAGCTCTAACCCTAACCCCAGCTCAAACTCTAACCCTAACCCTAGCTCTAACCCTAACCCTAGCTCAAACCCCAACCCTAACCCTAGCTCTAACCCTAACCCTACCCTAGCTCAAATCCTTACCTTAGCTCTAACCCTAACCCTAGCTCTAAACCTAACCCTAGCTCTAACCCTAACCCTAGCTCTAACCCTAACCCTAGCTCAAACCCTAACCCTAACCCTAACCCTAGCTCTAAACCTAACCCTAACCCTAACCCTAGCTCAAACCCTAAACCTAACCCTAGCTCAAACCCTAACCCTAACCCTAAACCTAGCTCAAACCCTAACCCTAACCCTAGCTCAAACCCTAACCCTAACCCTAACCCTAGCTCAAACCCTAACCCTAACCCTAGCTCAAACCCTAACCCTAACCCTAGCTCAAACCCTAACCGTAACCCTAGCCCAAACCGTAACCCTAACCCTAGCCCTAACCCTAGCTCAAACCCTAACCCTAACCCTAGCTCAAACCCTAGCCCTAACCGTAGCTCAAACCCTAACCCTAACCCTAGCTCTAACCCTAACCCTAACCCTAGCTCAAACGCTAACCCTAGCTCTAACCCTAGCTCTAACCCTAACCCTAGTTCTAACCCTAACCCTAGCTCTAACCCTAACCCTAGCTCAAACCCTAACCCTACCCTAGCTCTAACCCCAACCCTAGCTCTAACCCTAACCCTAGCTCTAACCCTAACCCTAGCTCTAACCCTAGCTCTAACCCTAACCCTAGCTCTAACCCTAACCCTAGCTCTAACTCTAACCCTAGCTCTAACCCTAACCCTAGCTCTAAACCTAACCCTAGCTCTAACCCTAACCCTAGCTCTAAACCTAACCCTAGCTCTAACCCTAACCCTAGCTCTAACCCTAAACCTAGCTCTAACCCTAACCCTAGCTCTAACCCTAACCCTTGCTCTAACCCTAACCCTAGCTCTAAACCTAACCCTAGCTCTAAACCTAACCCTAGCTCTAACCCTAACCCTAGCTCTAAACCTAACCCTAGCTCTAACCCTAACCCTAGCTCTAAACCTAACCCTAGCTCTAACCCTAACCCTAGCTCAAACCCTAACCCTAGCTCTAACCCTAACCCTAGCTCTAACCCTAACCCTAGCTCTAACCCTAACCCTAGCTCTAATCCTAACCCTACCCTAGCTCAAATCCTTACCCTAGCTCTAATCCTAACCCTAGCTCTAACCCTAACCCTAGCTCTAACCCTAACCCTAGCTCAAACCTAACCCTAACCCTAGCTCTAACCCTAACCCTAGTTCAAACCCTAACCCTAACCCTAGCTCTAACCCTAACCCTACCCTAGCTCAAATCCTTACCCTAGCTCTAACCCTAACACTAGATCTAACCCTAACCCTACCCTAGTTCTAACCCTAACCCTAGCTCTAACCCTAACCCTAGCTCTAACCCTAACCCTAGCTCTAAACCTAACCCTAGCTCTAACCCTAACCCTAGCTCTAAACCTAACCCTAGCTCTAACCCTAACCCTAGCTCTAACTCTAACCCTAGCTCTAACCCTAACCCTAGCTCAAACCCTAACCCTAGCTCAAACCCTAACCCTAACCCTTGCTCAAACCCTAACCCTAGCTCTAACCCTAGCTCTAACCTTAACCCTAGCTCTAACCCTAACTCTAACCCTGACCCTAGCTCAAACCTTAACCCTAGCTCTAACCCTAACCCTAGCTCTAACCCTAACCCTAGCTCTAACCCTAGCTCTAACCTTAACCCTAGCTCTAACCCTAACCCTAGCTCAAACCCTAACCCTAGCTCTAACCCTAACCCTAGCTCTAACCCTAACCCTAGCTCTAACCCTAACCCTAGCTCTAACCCTAACCCTAGCTCAAACCCTAACCCTACCCTAGCTCTAACCTTAACCCTAGCTCTAACCCTAACCCTAGCTCTAACCCTAACCCTAGCTCTAACCCTAACCCTAGCTCTAAACCTAACCCTAGCTCTAACCCTAACCCTAGCTCTAACCCTAACCCTAGCTCTAAACCTAATCCTAGCTCTAACCCTAACCCTATCTTAAACTCTAACCCTAGCTCAAACCCTAACCCTAGCTCAAACCCTAACCCTAGCTCAAACCCTAACCCTAACCCTAGCTCAAACCCTAACCCTAACCCTAGCTCAAACCCTAACCCTAGCTCTATCCCTAACCCTAACCCTAGCTCTAACCCTAACCCTAGCTCTAACCCTAACCCTAGCTCAAACCCTAACACTAGCTCTAAGCTTAACCCTAGCTCTAACCCTAACCCTAGCTCAAACCCTAACCCTAGCTCTAACCCTAGCTCTAACCCTAACCCTAGCTCTAACCCTAACCCTAGCTCTAACCCTAACCCTAACCCTAGGTCTAACCCTAACCCTAACCCTAGCTCTAACCCTAACCCTAGCTCTAACCCTAACCCTAACCCTAGCTCTAACCCTAACCCTAGCTCAAACCCTAACCCTAACCCTAGCTCAAACCCTAACCCTAACCCTAGCTCAAACCCTAACCCTACCCTAGCTCAAACCCTAACCCTACCCTTGCTCTAACCCTAGCTCTAAACCTAACCCTAGCTCTAACCCTAACCCTAGCTCTAACTCTAACCCTAACCCTAGCTCAAACCCTAACCCTAGCTCAAACCCTAACCCTAACCCTTGCTCAAACCCTAACCCTAACCCTAGCTCAAACCCTAACCCTAGCTCTGACTCTAACCCTAGCTCTAACCCTAACCCTAGCCCTAACCCTAACCCTAGCTCTAACTCTAACCCTAACCCTAACCCTAACCGTAGCTCAAAGCCTAACCCTAACCCTAGCTCTAACCCTAACCCTAACCCTAGCTCAAACCCCAACCCTAGCTCTAACCCTAACCCTAGCTCTAACCCTAACCCTAGCTCTAACCCTAACCCTAGCTCTAACTCTAACCCTAGCTCTAACCCTAACCCTAGCTCAAACCCTAACCCTACCCTAGCTCTAACCCTAACCCTAGCTCTAACCCTAACCCTAGCTCTAACCCTAACCCTAGCTCTAACCCTAGCTCTAACCCTAACCCTAGCTCTAACCCTAACCCTAGCTCTAAACCTAACCCTAGCTCAAACCCTAACCCTAGCTCTAACCCTAACCCTAACCCTAGCTCTAACCCTAACCCTAGCTCTAACCCTAACCCTAGCTCTAATCCTAACCCTACCCTAGCTCAAATCCTTACCCTAGCTCTAATCCTAACCCTAGCTCTAACCCTAACCCTAGCTCAAACCTAACCCTAACCCTAGCTCTAACCCTAACCCTAGCTCAAACCCTAACCCTAACCCTAGCTCTAACCCTAACCCTACCCTAGCTCAAATCCTTACCCTAGCTCTAACCCTAACACTAGATCTAACCCTAACCCTACCCTAGCTCTAACCCTAACCCTAGCTCTAACGCTAACCCTAGCTCTAACCCTAACCCTAGCTCTAAACCTAACCCTAGCTCTAACCCTAACCCTAGCTCTAAACCTAACCCTAGCTCTAACCCTAACCCTAGCTCTAACTCTAATCCTAGCTCTAACCCTAACCCTAGCTCAAACCCTAACCCTAGCTCAAACCCTAACCCTAACCCTTGCTCAAACCCTAACCCTAGCTCTAACCCTAGCTCTAACCTTAACCCTAGCTCTAACCCTAACTCTAACCCTGACCCTAGCTCAAACCTTAACCCTAGCTCTAACCCTAACCCTAGCTCTAACCCTAACCCTAGCTCTAACCCTAGCTCTAACCTTAACCCTAGCTCTAACCCTAACCGTAACCCTAGCCCAAACCGTAACCCTAACCCTAGCCCTAACCCTAGCTCAAACCCTAACCCTAACCCTAGCTCAAACCCTAGCCCTAACCGTAGCTCAAACCCTAACCCTAACCCTAGCTCTAACCCTAACCCTAACCCTAGCTCAAACGCTAACCCTAGCTCTAACCCTAGCTCTAACCCTAACCCTAGTTCTAACCCTAACCCTAGCTCTAACCCTAACCCTAGCTCAAACCCTAACCCTACCCTAGCTCTAACCCTAACCCTAGCTCTAACCCTAACCCTAGCTCTAACCCTAACCCTAGCTCTAACCCTAGCTCTAACCCTAACCCTAGCTCTAACCCTAACCCTAGCTCTAACTCTAACCCTAGCTCTAACCCTAACCCTAGCTCTAAACCTAACCCTAGCTCTAACCCTAACCCTAGCTCTAAACCTAACCCTAGCTCTAACCCTAACCCTAGCTCTAACCCTAAACCTAGCTCTAACCCTAACCCTAGCTCTAACCCTAACCCTTGCTCTAACCCTAACCCTAGCTCTAAACCTAACCCTAGCTCTAAACCTAACCCTAGCTCTAACCCTAACCCTAGCTCTAAACCTAACCCTAGCTCTAACCCTAACCCTAGCTCTAAACCTAACCCTAGCTCTAACCCTAACCCTAGCTCAAACCCTAACCCTAGCTCTAACCCTAACCCTAGCTCTAACCCTAACCCTAGCTCTAACCCTAACCCTAGCTCTAATCCTAACCCTACCCTAGCTCAAATCCTTACCCTAGCTCTAATCCTAACCCTAGCTCTAACCCTAACCCTAGCTCTAACCCTAACCCTAGCTCAAACCTAACCCTAACCCTAGCTCTAACCCTAACCCTAGCTCAAACCCTAACCCTAGCTCTAACCCTAACCCTAGCTCAAACCTAACCCTAACCCTAGCTCTAACCCTAACCCTAGCTCAAACCCTAACCCTAGCTCTAACCCTAACCCTAGCTCAAACCTAACCCTAACCCTAGCTCTAACCCTAACCCTAGCTCTAACCCTAACCCTAGCTCTAACCCTAACCCTAGCTCTAACCCTAACCCTACCCTAGCTCAAATCCTTACCCTAGCTCTAACCCTAACACTAGATCTAACCCTAACCCTACCCTAGTTCTAACCCTAACCCTAGCTCTAACCCTAACCCTAGCTCTAACCCTAACCCTAGCTCTAACCCTAACCCTAGCTCTAACCCTAGCTCTAACCTTAACCCTAGCTCTAACCCTAACCCTAGCTCAAACCCTAACCCTAGCTCTAACCCTAACCCTAGCTCTAACCCTAACCCTAGCTCTAACCCTAACCCTAGCTCTAACCCTAACCCTAGCTCAAACCCTAACCCTACCCTAGCTCTAACCTTAACCCTAGCTCTAACCCTAACCCTAGCTCTAACCCTAACCCTAGCTCTAATCCTAACCCTACCCTAGCTCAAATCCTTACCCTAGCTCTAATCCTAACCCTAGCTCTAACCCTAACCCTAGCTCTAACCCTAACCCTAGCTCAAACCTAACCCTAACCCTAGCTCTAACCCTAACCCTAGCTCAAACCCTAACCCTAACCCTAGCTCTAACCCTAACCCTACCCTAGCTCAAATCCTTACCCTAGCTCTAACCCTAACACTAGATCTAACCCTAACCCTACCCTAGTTCTAACCCTAACCCTAGCTCTAACCCTAACCCTAGCTCTAACCCTAACCCTAGCTCTAACCCTAACCCTAGCTCTAACCCTAGCTCTAACCTTAACCCTAGCTCTAACCCTAACCCTAGCTCAAACCCTAACCCTAGCTCTAACCCTAACCCTAGCTCTAACCCTAACCCTAGCTCTAACCCTAACCCTAGCTCTAACCCTAACCCTAGCTCAAACCCTAACCCTACCCTAGCTCTAACCTTAACCCTAGCTCTAACCCTAACCCTAGCTCTAACCCTAACCCTAGCTCTAATCCTAACCCTACCCTAGCTCAAATCCTTACCCTAGCTCTAATCCTAACCCTAGCTCTAACCCTAACCCTAGCTCTAACCCTAACCCTAGCTCAAACCTAACCCTAACCCTAGCTCTAACCCTAACCCTAGCTCAAACCCTAACCCTAACCCTAGCTCTAACCCTAACCCTACCCTAGCTCAAATCCTTACCCTAGCTCTAACCCTAACACTAGATCTAACCCTAACCCTACCCTAGCTCTAACCCTAACCCTAGCTCTAACGCTAACCCTAGCTCTAACCCTAACCCTAGCTCTAAACCTAACCCTAGCTCTAACCCTAACCCTAGCTCTAAACCTAACCCTAGCTCTAACCCTAACCCTAGCTCTAACTCTAATCCTAGCTCTAACCCTAACCCTAGCTCAAACCCTAACCCTAGCTCAAACCCTAACCCTAACCCTTGCTCAAACCCTAACCCTAGCTCTAACCCTAGCTCTAACCTTAACCCTAGCTCTAACCCTAACTCTAACCCTGACCCTAGCTCAAACCTTAACCCTAGCTCTAACCCTAACCCTAGCTCTAACCCTAACCCTAGCTCTAACCCTAGCTCTAACCTTAACCCTAGCTCTAACCCTAACCGTAACCCTAGCCCAAACCGTAACCCTAACCCTAGCCCTAACCCTAGCTCAAACCCTAACCCTAACCCTAGCTCAAACCCTAGCCCTAACCGTAGCTCAAACCCTAACCCTAACCCTAGCTCTAACCCTAACCCTAACCCTAGCTCAAACGCTAACCCTAGCTCTAACCCTAGCTCTAATCCTAACCCTAATTCTAACCCTAACCCTAGCTCTAACCCTAACCCTAGCTCAAACCCTAACCCTACCCTAGCTCTAACCCTAACCCTAGCTCTAACCCTAACCCTAGCTCTAACCCTAACCCTAGCTCTAACCCTAGCTCTAACCCTAACCCTAGCTCTAACCCTAACCCTAGCTCTAACTCTAACCCTAGCTCTAACCCTAACCCTAGCTCTAAACCTAACCCTAGCTCTAACCCTAACCCTAGCTCTAAACCTAACCCTAGCTCTAACCCTAACCCTAGCTCTAACCCTAAACCTAGCTCTAACCCTAACCCTAGCTCTAACCCTAACCCTTGCTCTAACCCTAACCCTAGCTCTAAACCTAACCCTAGCTCTAAACCTAACCCTAGCTCTAACCCTAACCCTAGCTCTAAACCTAACCCTAGCTCTAACCCTAACCCTAGCTCTAAACCTAACCCTAGCTCTAACCCTAACCCTAGCTCAAACCCTAACCCTAGCTCTAACCCTAACCCTAGCTCTAACCCTAACCCTAGCTCTAACCCTAACCCTAGCTCTAATCCTAACCCTACCCTAGCTCAAATCCTTACCCTAGCTCTAATCCTAACCCTAGCTCTAACCCTAACCCTAGCTCTAACCCTAACCCTAGCTCAAACCTAACCCTAACCCTAGCTCTAACCCTAACCCTAGCTCAAACCCTAACCCTAACCCTAGCTCTAACCCTAACCCTACCCTAGCTCAAATCCTTACCCTAGCTCTAACCCTAACACTAGATCTAACCCTAACCCTACCCTAGTTCTAACCCTAACCCTAGCTCTAACCCTAACCCTAGCTCTAACCCTAACCCTAGCTCTAACCCTAACCCTAGCTCTAACCCTAGCTCTAACCTTAACCCTAGCTCTAACCCTAACCCTAGCTCAAACCCTAACCCTAGCTCTAACCCTAACCCTAGCTCTAACCCTAACCCTAGCTCTAACCCTAACCCTAGCTCTAACCCTAACCCTAGCTCAAACCCTAACCCTACCCTAGCTCTAACCTTAACCCTAGCTCTAACCCTAACCCTAGCTCTAACCCTAACCCTAGCTCTAACCCTAACCCTAGCTCTAAACCTAACCCTAGCTCTAACCCTAACCCTAGCTCTAACCCTAACCCTAGCTCTAAACCTAATCCTAGCTCTAACCCTAACCCTAGCTTAAACTCTAACCCTAGCTCAAACCCTAACCCTAGCTCAAACCCTAACCCTAGCTCAAACCCTAACCCTAACCCTAGCTCAAACCCTAACCCTAACCCTAGCTCAAACCCTAACCCTAGCTCTATTCCTAACCCTAACCCTAGCTCTAACCCTAACCCTAGCTCTAACCCTAACCCTAGCTCAA
>CM075194.1:2207500-2212500 GCA_037577475.1 Chaunax sp. Z400 | reverse complement strand
TTCATGTTTGGTTTTAACACAAAACGTTATGATTACAGAGATTGAAAAATGTTGGCCTTAAACAGATGTTTCCATTACAAAAAGCTATAATTACCAGATAAGAGAAACTGCTCGACTTCTGTTTTGTTTTTCTACAGCCTCCTGCTGCCATCATCATCATCATCATCATCATCATCATCATCAGTGTGACATCTTAATAATCCCAGAATAAATATGTACAGTCATATCAGCAGCAGCTGAAGTGAGGCAACACAAAGAGGAGATAAATGTCTGACAAGATTCTTTATTCTCCAGATTAGAATAAGATCAATTATCAGCTACTTGTGGGTTTATATTTGAATCATATGCTCCATTAAATGTTTTGGTGGTTTGGGACATGAGCTCCTTCTAGAAAGCTCCATGTAAATTAGCAGACTGATAAAAGCAGCTTCTCAGTCAGAGACCTGAATCCGACCAGCAGACGGTCTGTGGATGGTGGTGTTACGCCTACCTACACACTCCATTAGGCTGATCTGTCTGGCCACAGTTCTCTGGACAAGGAAGGGGAGACCGGAACCACTGCCTGATGTGCACGAGTGGTCCAACAGGTCCTACAGACAGACATCAGACACATCAGCATCACATGCACATAAAAAGCTGAAACTCTGCATTGACAAGGCTACAACTGGGATAGACACTTTGTCTAGTTATAAAAACGTGTGTTTTAAAGTGTGGGTGTCGCCCTTTACTGGTAGATGTCAGGCTTTATTGATCTTTAAATCGGTTCATCTGGTTGTCATTTTCCTATTTATTGAGTGTAATTGTTTTTTAAACAAAACATTAAAGATTTAATTTCCTTTCATTGCTGCAACGACAGCTTCTCTTATTCTTACCGCTAAAGTGCTATCTCCCACATTGGAGGTGATGAGACCGTCTATGGTTCCCTGCTCGGTGTCAAACTCCTGCAGCCTCTGCAGGCGACCGTGGTGGAGCCTCCTGCAGGCCAGAACTGACAGTACAGACAGCAGACCCAGAACCACTACCGGACCAAGTACAAAGAGAACCACGGTCTCCACACGATACGGAACCGGCTCACCTTCTGGGGCTGCGAGCAAGAATCGGAGTTGAAACAGACAAAGAGGGAGAAAATGGAAAAACTGAGATAGCCACCTGTCCAATTATGTAATCTACTGAAACAGAACACATTCTATTTGACAATTCACTTCCATGCTACTGTGAAGCATGTTATGGTGTAATATCCACCTGTTGAGAGCAGAGACATCAGTGAACTGGTGTTGGTGTTGCTGTTGCACATGTTCTGGGAGCAGCAGAAAATGGCTTGGTGGGAGGACGGAGCTGTGGAGCACTGCAAACGGATTTTCTCCTGCTCCATCAGGCAGCCGTGCTCAAACACCACCCTGCTGCTGGTGACTTTGACAGAGGAGAAGCACCGCGTACCACGGCACTGCATGTCCTGGAGGCAATTAGACGCGTCACACAGACATGCCAGCTGTCCATCTGTGGAAGAGATGATAGTTCTCTTTCACAGTGCATAGAAATACTGTACATACAAACTCTGCTTTATTTAAGGCAGTAAGCCAACAGGACGATGTCTGTTTAAACTCTCTCAGTCATACCAGCAACTTTCAGATCCAGCATAACATAACTGTGCTCTTAAAAACAGACAAAAAGAAAGGGCACCATGATGGAAGGACTTTAATGCAGCTAGCATATAAATCATACAGCAGTCTTTGTCAAACTGCATTTCTCTTTATGAGGTTTTGTGTAGTGGAAATTCATCACAGTTGGAACAATTAATCATAAACCCTTTTTCCTCTCACAATGAATAAAGAACAAATACATGCTGCAAAACTGAGTTTGTAGCCAGACGTTAAAGCCACATCAGACTTTTCCAAACTGCATGATTTCAAAATCTTACAACAGAAAACATATTAAACACTATTTTACACTAATCCCATTCCCATTGAGACTGATGACACATAAAGTGTGGATTTGGAGTTAGTTAATTTTGACATCACATATATATTGAGGTATTTTGGAGATCTGCCTGTTGAGAATAACTCATGTACTTTACTTATTCCTTTTGCAGAACTCAAGAGATCGGTTTAATGTTATCCAAACAACCCAATAAATGTGTTGTGACTCTTTTTGGATGTGGAGGATCTAGCCAGAAAAAAATAAAACTGGGAAACATTTTCATTTACATTTATTCATCTGGAAGACACTCCAAAAGCAGCACACAAACGAGCCCGAGGTAAAATCAATAAACACTGAGTTCCACCTGAAATGAGGCTGCAGGTGAATGAAGTTACAAAGAAGTGTAGAACAAATGAGAGTATTTGTTTGAGAGTAAGAGACAAACGAAGAAAAAGCACCTTGGGTGAGTTAGGAGGTAGGGCATGGAGCGATTTCTGCAGACAAATAAGTTCAATCATAACTGCAATCACTTACTGATTTCTGGACATCGAATTAGTTGCAGCAATATGCGCATAATGCAAACATGTTGAATAAAACAACAATTGTTGTGCTTGTCAATTTGTGATCTTGCATGTCCAGAGCTCTGCAGTGTGACATTCCCAAAGGGGGTACTATGCACCATTATCAATATCACCTACATGGTAAAGAAGAAAAAAAAGCTTAGCTTTACATCATCCCCCTGATCTCTATGAATCCATACAACAGAGACGGATAATGGATACCAGCTCTTTCCAGGTGTTACTAAAAACTGCTGCCAAACCTTAAGTCTGTTGCTCTTGATCATTTCAGCCTGCACAAAGAACAAGCAACAGACAAGAGGCGTCACACTCTGACAACAGCAGAACAAAGTAGAGAGAAAACTGAGCACCGCACCTGAGCCCTCAGCCGATGTCTGCGGGGCCTGCAGCAGGAGCAGCAGGAGGACGTGGACTGGCCTGCAACGATCCATGGTTCAGTGCGCTGACAGAGGGGAAGAGCATCCAGAGAGAGTTCATATGAGTACACTCTTACAAAGAGGGTAATTACATTTACCCACTCAGTGTATTCTAATGATCTCTGCCAAGGCTGCAGACAGAAAGGAGGCAGCAGCTTCTAACAGCTGACAGCAGAGCCATCTGTTTATTTACTACACATTACTGAGCACATGTCAAAGACAGCCACCTGGAATTTAATTGCACTATTATTAGTTCAAGAGTTAAATAATCAATGGTAATAAATAATACAAATGCCGCTATCAAGCTAACACTTCAGATTTCAATGTCACGTTCTCCGGTCATGACAAAGTAAACGAGCTAACAAAGCAATCGGTAACTTCTCTGTAAACCTCACAAACCGCAGGACTATTTGCTTTCTGTAGCTAACAGGGCGCTAACATCGGTTTGACTGGCCGTACACTGGCGCCAGACAGACGGCTAGCCGACGCTGCTACTGCTGTTAGCACTGCAAGCTAAGCTAGCAACACAGCACAAAAGGCAACCGGGGTGAGGACTGTCAAAAAAGAGCGGAATAAAACATCAACCTACCTGGCACACACGAAAAATAGCCTCTAAGTCATTCTGTGATCGTTTACGTTCATATAAAACGTCCAAATGATCTTATTTGCGATCTAAGACGGCGAAAACAGGAACACAGCCCAGCCACCCACTGCCTGTCTTCCTTTCCAGCCACACGTGACGTCACCAAAACATAATCATCGAGGTGCATTATGGGGCAGAAGAGTCCTCCTGCAGGTTGTAGGCTAAAATAACACATTATTACATTGGATTATTGAGGCTAAAAGAATTACAGAAATATAATTTAAAGTACAAAATCCTTAACATATATTGTCTTAATCTTAATTCACAACAATATAGACAAAATATATGATTAACGTCTGCATTTAATCTCTGAATAATGGAAGTGTCATTCGTTTTTTGTTTTGAAGTTATAATTTATGTGACAAATTGTAATAATACATCTATAAACATACAGATTTAATCCAGGGGATTGAGCCAGATGATAATGCAGGTAAGAATCTTTATTTGTTAAATAGTTAAATTTAATGACTACAGACGGTATTGATCTTGTATTGATCTTGTCCTTCATCTTTTGTAGATGAGTTTCCAAGAGCTGTTGGTGATGAGGATGTGTCCTGGCTGCCCTTCTTCTCCATGAGTGTTAGAATTGTTCTTCTTGTCGAGTTTTTAGTTCTGTCACCTTGATTTAGTGTTTCTATTTTACGATAAATGTTGTACTATTCAGATACTGAGTGAAAAGCAAATAAAAGGGGCAGGACCATCATATAAACACAGTCTACTACAGTTTGAGCCTGTATCTTTCCCATTATTATCTGAGGTTGTTCATCATCTGACTGCGGCCTGCAAACTGTCCCCTAGATGCTATTCCTGCTATTCTACTCCAATAAATTCTAATACTGTTGGTTCTAGCAATTTGGCTTTAATTAATACATTTCTTATGTCAGGTTGGGTTCCAGCTGCTTTAGTGCAACCTCTAATCAATTATTATTGCATTTATTGTATTTTTATTACTATTTTTATTCAAATTTTATATTGTATGTTTGGCATCTGTTTTTTTTCTTTCTTTTTTTGTTATTTTAAACTTGTTCAGCACTTTGGTCAACTGTTTGTTGTTTTTAAATGTGCTATATAAATACATTTTGTCTTGACAAACGTAGTGGTAGAAGTTTCTTCTGTCATTCTGTGCTCGTCTCTTCATTTATTCATACTGAGGATCAGATTCCACATCCCACCATAAAAAAAAAGGAGTCCATGAAAGCTGAGATGACCCTCCACCTGCAGAGGAATCGTGCAGATCTGAGATTGCATAAAACTGCAACTAAAAGGTGGGCTAAGATAAATCCATTAACGTCCGTTTCCCTGATTGGTTCAGAAAGTATCCCTCAGGATGTGTAAAGACAGAGAAATGTAGACTTGTATTAAGAAGCCGATGTGTCTTTCATCCACTGAGTCCTGTGGCCACAAACAATAGCCTGCGCTGTTTATTCTTGCTTACCTGGAGATTCA
>CM075194.1:2197500-2202500 GCA_037577475.1 Chaunax sp. Z400 | reverse complement strand
ACACACAGAGAGAGAGAGAGAGAAAACAATAAGATTAGAAGAAAACATTAGTGAGAAAAGAAACATATCATACAGACAGGAAGGGAGAGACATTTTCTCCCAGCTAATAAATGCCCTAATTCTCCATTTGCTGCATCTGCTCCTCCGCTTTGGGCTCCACCTAAAATGAATGGTGATCATTATCACAGTCAGGCTACAGAGACTCTGGTGCAGGCGAGAAGCAGCAGTTTGACACCAGCTCCACAAACACTGTAGGTGTTTAACAAAGAATGCTTCTTTATAAGGTTCAAAATGTCCAGAGTCACAGCGATTAAAGATGACAAAGGGTCTGAATGAGGTTTTATTTACTGTATTTATATTATAAAGGCAGTTTGTGCCATCAGTTAAGTCAAGGGCTCCCAAACTTTTCACCCCGACCCCCAAAATAACGTTGCCAGAGACTCGTGACTCGGGGGGATAGAGACGTTCAGGAGACCCTGAACAGGTCAGCAGCTTCAGTCCAGCAGGATCAACTTTCATTTCAGTTTGTAATCATTAGTTTTTCCAAAACTTGAGAACTTAAAGTGATTTTTTTGTTTTATTTTGTTTTGGGTCGCCTGCAGACCTTTACAGGAGGGGGTCGACCCATTGTGGACTTGATCCTTTGAATTAAACGGCTCTTTTTTATTCAGGATCACGAACCAGTTGATGAGGATATATATATATATATATATATATATTAAATAATCTTTGCTAATGTTAGCCACCTTAAACTAACCAACTAACTACAAACCAAACTCAGTGCAGCTTTAACGGTGAGTTATAAACAATATTTAACACAAGTTTGAGCACCTCAACACCTTCACTCTTCTCCGGCCCAGGTAAGAACCAGGATTCCTGGGCCCTGGATCTGGAGCTGGAGGACCTGAAACTGCTGTGCCCGGATGGAACTGAGGCGGGTCTGGATGAGTATGAGCGATGCCACCTGGCAGCCGTCCCCGCTAACGCTGTGGTGGTGCGCATGGAGAGCAAGTGTCGCGTCTGGAAGTACCTGGAACGTTTACAGGTGTGTATGTAATGCATCTGCTGTGTGTGTGTGTCTGTTATTCACCAGGTGTGTGTTCATGTCTGTCTCATGTCTCTATGGAATCTGGTTTATCGATCAGAACGTCTCAGAACGCAGGTTTCTGCTAAACGGTCATCCTTCTTCCTTTCTGTGTGAGAGAGAGATGTCAGAATGACTGATGCATCCTGTGCTGCTCCCCTGGCTACACACAGACACACACACACACACAGACACAGACACACACACACAGACACACACACACAGACACAGACACACACAGACACAGACACACACACACAGACACAGACACACACAGACACACACACACACACACAGACACAGACACACACACACACACACACAGACACACACACAGACACACACACACAGACACACACACACAGACACACACACACAGACACAGACACACACACACACACACACACGTACAACACTCCAACACACATCCATGCATGCTGTCACACACTCTCTCTCTGCTGCAGAACGTGTTCGGTAACGCCACTGAAGGCTTCAACATGTTCAGCTCAGCAGGCTACGGCGCCTCCGATCTGCTCTTCAGTGACGCCACCCACCACCTGCAGAGGGTTCTGGGTAGCTACGCCTCTTGGCTGGGCCCTACTTACACCACCATGCTGCAAGCCTTCGAGTGTGAGGGTAAGAGCGTGTGTGCAAATCTTTGTGTGTAAAAGTGTGTTTATGTGGATCTGCTTGGTAGGAGTGTGTTCTCCATTGTGTGTCTGTGTGTGTGTGTGTGTGTATCCACTGCAGCTGTTCTCATTATCATGCTTTCTCTCCAACAGGCTTCTGCTGATGGAACAGGAGGACGACATCCAGCGCACCGACTTCCTCCCCATCCCTCAGTCTCCATCTTCCCGTTCTGCCTTCCCTCCCGACCATCTGTCCCCCTCTGCCGTCTCTCTTCCTCTCTGCTTTGCTGTTTGTGTTATGTTTTCTTCCTGCATTTCATCACCCACTCCATTATTCTGTCCTCCTTTCCTGTAACCTAAGTTCCTCTAGTATGCTGGCTGTCAGGGTAGGACATCCTAAGCGTGGCTAATCAGCTATGACCAACAGTCGCCTTTAATTCAACCAAGTCTTATTCAAAATCAAACTCACAGTCCTGTTATCATAATCTACAGGACAGACGATCCCCTATGAAAACATATTTAAATCTGCTGGATCTGGATTTTTATTTGGACAAATTGCGCTCATGTATACTAACTTCCTAAATATGCCTGTTTTTTTTCAAGATCCATCATTATTCCCTGAGAAATTAAAGAAAGTATCCAAAAAGGTCTTATCTCACAATAAATAAAGTAAATAAAGACCTCCCCCCCCACCAAAAAGAAAGGCAAAATATTTTATTTATGGAATTTACTAGATTTATATGTGCATGAGCATTTTTTAATGCATTTCGCTGTCCTGATCAATGATTCGACTCTCCTCTGCTCTGGTCTGGTGTTCCTACCGAGGGTGTGGCTTATCCATGCTTCACACACAGACACACAGAGCGAAGTAGAGGAGACAGTTTGAGTGACAGTGACCTGAATTGAGGACAAAGTCGGTATGTTACACGCAATAAAGATGGATAAACATCGACCCCAAAGTGCAAACCAGGCCAAAATATCTGCGTTTTTCAAACGCGTCCCTATGTCACCTGAACCTGGTACCAGTGGCGAGGATGCTAATAGCTCTTCCGCTGCTGAGGGGAGGAAACCTAGCCCTGCCCTGAGCTCTGACACAGCTGCTCCCAGCGATAAGACAGGAAGACAGGCTTTAACCCATCTTGGCTGTCAGAGACAAAATAATCCTCCTGGTTCTAAAAGACAGATGTAGGTGAGGTTTGGTGTTAAACCAAACATCTTGAAGCTCTAAGACCACAATTAAAATCTAAATAAAAAAGGCTACGGCTCCATGTGGCCAGGATGATGAAGAGAACTGATGGAATATAATAAATGTACAATAGCCTACCTATTCATGGCATAAACACAGAATGATATACTCCTATCACTTTGAAAGTCGCTTTCCCATCCCCCATAATCCCGCTGACAACCAACCAGCCAATGAACAAACGGGACACAGGTGAAAACATGACATCATTGGTGGAGCTAAAAAGGACACTGGGAGACGGAGACGAAAGGACAGAAATAAAAAATAATAAAAAAAAATAGAAAAGAAGTGCAGGTTGATGAGCGTTGTAGTTGTTGTGTTTTTGACAAATTATTACTCTTTTTAAAGTATGCTTTGCAGGATTTCAATAAACAATTAAGTGTAAAGAAGTTAAATGTTCCTACCCTGTAGCTCCAGTACCACCCATACACCCTCCTCCCTCCTCCAACAGGGTCTGTCTCTGGCACTGAACAACTGGGTGCTATTAACTGCTACTACGATTACTGTATGTGTGTATGTGTGTGTAAGTAAACACTTTTTTCCCACAGCAATTAATGCTCTAATTGGAGGTCTGCCGTGTTACACTGCTTGTGTTTGAGTGGGTGAGGGTGTGTGCGGATTTATGTTCCTGTGTTGATAGGATTTCTGCTTTCCCATGGCTTGTAGAGCTCACAATTCTGGATCACTGCTTTCTCACGTCTGGTACGGCGGACTGGATTATGCCAGCTCCCCGTATATAGTTACACCACGGTTAGGAGAAACTGGATTAGGGTTTCAGGTTGCCTTCACTGACCCCTGATTATGTAGTTTTTCTAAAAGCTGTGATAATGTCCCCCAGAATCCCAGAATGTGCTCCCTTAAACCTTCTTTGTCTAACATACTTTAACACATAAAGGAATATGTGAATTTGTTTTTCCATAGTTCATCATTTATACTTAAAGGTTGCAACCAGTAGTGAGAAGTTGGTAGAAGGTGTTAGTTTGAGAGACTTGTTACGAGCACAAATTAGTCAGCAAAATGTGTACTATTATCAATAAAGTACCAAATTAATGTGCTATGAAGAAGTGGTGATTGTCAAACAAAATCATAGGATTTTTCAGGACCTGTAATTGAAGAATGGTCAGCCTAAAGGCCCATTTATGCTCCCTCTACATACATGAATGGATCCGTCCGTCCGTAAACGGTCTATTCGTCAGCACCTACATAGTTACGTACGTCCTTTACATCGACATCGATACAACTGAAGTAGGGCAGTGAAGTTTCCAAAGTTTCAACAACAACAAATATGGAGACAGTCGCAGGAAGTTGTGATAATGTACCTAGTAAATTCAAAGAGGTAAAAGCGGAGGTAACGATGTACTCTCCGGTGGTCTGTGAGGTCATCAGGTACATCGAGACTTGAGGATGCAGCGTTTTTTCACTTTTTCGATTCACCTTTTTCTTCTTCGTTGTTTCTGTACACATTTGTCGTGCCTTGCTTGAATTGTCGCTACACTGACCCCAACCATTTCTGGTGGTATTATCCGTTTCATCCGTCTTGTCAGTATCCATAAACTCTCTGCTAACGTGTCCGATTAGGTACAGAATGAATGCAGAAGACGTACGGAAGGCTCCGTCTATCTCCGTATCTGTTGGCAACGTAGAGCATAAATGGGCCTTTAAGCTTAGAATTAGTCTGTTTACCATTTACAGTACGTGATTCTGTTGGTTGACAAAAGGCCCGTTTATGCTGTACGTTAAAGACTGAGACGGGCGGAGCCCTCCGCACGTCTTCTGCATTCATTCTGTACGTAATCAGACACGTTTTCGTTTTCACCGGAAATGGTTGGGGGCAGTGTAGCTACAAATCAAGCAAGAAATGACAAATGTGTACGGACACTAGAAGAAGAAAAAGGTGAAGCAAAAAAGGGAAAAGTCTTGATTTACCTGATGACCTCATAGACCACCGCCGAGTACATCATTACCTCCGCTTTTACCTCTTTGTATTTACTGGGTACATTATCACAACCTCCTCCGACCGTCGACACATTTGTTGTTGTTCTTT
>CM075194.1:2162500-2192500 GCA_037577475.1 Chaunax sp. Z400 | reverse complement strand
CACACAGACACACACACACACACACAGACACACACACAGACACACACACACACACACACACACACACAGACACACACACAGACACACACACACAGACACACACAGACACACACACAGACACACACACACACACACACACACACACACACACACACACAGACACACACACACAGACACAAACACACACACACACAGACACACACACACACACACAGACACACACACACACACACACAAACACACACACACACACACACACACAGACACATACACACACACACACAAACACACACACACACAGACACACACACACACACACAGACACACACAGACACACACACAGACACACACACACACACACACACACACACACACACAGACACACACAGACACACACACAGACACACACACACACACACACACACACACACACACACACACACACACACACACACACACACACACACACAGACACACACACAGACACACACACAGACACACACAGACACACACACAGACACACACACAGACACACACAGACACACACACAGACACACACACAGACACACACAGACACACACACAGACACACACAGACACACACAGACACACACAGACACACACACACACACACACAGACACACACAGACACACACACAGACACACACACAGACACACACAGACACACACACAGACACACACAGACACACACACAGACACACACACACACACACACACACACACACACACACACACACACACAGACACACACACAGACACACACACACACACACACACACACACACACAGACACACACAGACACACACACAGACACACACACACACACACACACACACACACACACACACAGACACACACAGACACACACACAGACACACACACACACACACACACACAGACACACACACAGACACACACACACCAAAGAGATGGCCCTCCTCCAGTTCCAGGTAGACTTTGTGTGAATTATCTACAGCTGGAAGCTAAATGACTCAGCACAAAATGTTTATTAGTTTTATTGACAAATCTACTGTTTATCAGCTGTTTGCAATAAAAAAAAATCCAACAAAAACAGTTTAAATAATGCAACATTTTTATTACACATTAAACACAAAAGTCTAAAGTCTCTGGTCATTAAGGGTCGGATCATTTAGAGCCTGAGGAAAATAACATCTGCTGTACTGATCAATTTAAACTGTTATTGATCGATTTGATTATTACAAACAGCTGATAAATAGTATGTTTTGTCAATAAATCTAAAATATACTATGGGGGCTGAATCTTTTTTGCTTCCAATATTTCATAAGATTCTGGTAAAAGACTGATTTGTGTTATTTTAAGTGTCACCATTAAATGAAATATAAGGTTAAATGATTAGCAATGATGCTAAGAGAAGTTAGTAAGTTGGTGTAAGTAGATACAACAGGGTGGTGTGTGATTTTGTTTGTGCACAGCCTGTGTGTGTGTGTGTGTGTGTGTGTGTGTGTGTGTGTGTGTGTGTGTGTGTGTGTGTGTGTGTGTGTGTTAGACTTGTGCTGCCTGTGCCTCCTCCTATCTGCTCCTCTGCTCCATAACGAGCCCAGTGTACGAGCCAGCAGGCTGGACACTGACTGATGCAGTGCTAATGCTATCACACTCTCGTTCTCCCACACACACACACAGCACCGTAATGTATTGTACAATAAGTGTTGCCTAACCTCAGCAGTACACTTGGATTTGGCAGAGAAGTGGAAACAGAGAAGAAGAAGAGGAGGAGGAGGAGGAGGAGGAGGAGAGGGTGATTAAATAGTCTAGTTAGTCCACCAAGTGGTTGAGAACATTAAGAGCTGGGTCATTCATCAGAACACACACACACACACACACTCACACACACACACACATACCTAATCAACATATAAATGCAGCCACTCATATTGATTACTGAAGTTAAAAATGTCTCTGCTTGGTTAGCTAGTGAACTCTCATAGGACAACACACACACACCTACACACACACACACACACACACACACACACACACACACACACACACACACACACACACACCTACACACACACACACACACACACACACCTACACACACACACACACACCTACACACACACACACACCTACACACACACACACCTACACACACACACACACCTACACACACACACACACCTACACACACACACACACACACACCTACACACACACACACCTACACACACACACACACACACACACACACACCTACACACACACACACACACACACACACACACACACACACACACCTACACACACACACACCTACACACACACACACACACCTACACACACACACACCTACACACACACACACCTACACACACACACACACACACACCTACACACACACACACACACACACACACACACACACACACACACACACACACACACACACACACACACACACACACACACACACACACACACACACAGTTTCTCAAACACATTAATATTCCATCATTTACTCGTCCTGTGAGCCTCTGGCTCATTAAAACTCCCTCCCACACCTCCACACCCATCTCTCCTCCTCTTCCTCTCATAACAGTGGACAGCACTCCTCACCACCACTGAGGTGATCATAGAGAGAGCCAGGGAGGAAGAGGAGGAGGTGAAGCAGGTAGGCTGTCAAAAACGAGGAGGAGACGGGGGGGGGGGGAGATGTCCGAGAATATGACGAAGAAGCGAGGAGGATTTCTACTACAAATAGGATGAAGAATGAGGCGGGCGGGGGGGGCAGCGATGTAGAGGAGGAACAAATAAAAGATACGGATGAGGAAATGGTGAGGAAAAGGAGGACTGGTCTAAAGGGGAAGCAGGAGATGATGATGATGATGATGATGATGATGATGATGGTGATTTAAGTGATGGTGGATAAATAAATGAACCATTAAGTTGTCGATTAGTAACTGGGATGGAACTGGGAGGTAAAGGAGAGGAGGAGGTGACGTCCTCAGACAGGAAGCAGTGGTTTCACCTTTACTTCCTGTGATTCCCAGATATGAAGCTCCTCCTTATCCCTGTTCAGTTTGAATCCCCAGCCTTCTTCATTGTCAGGATAATGCCCGTTATCACCTCTTTATTGCCAGGAATATTATGATGGATGTGTTCCAATCCACCTCGGCATTAATACCATCAGTACGGACATTAGCGTAATCAGTCAGCACGCCGCCGATAATAACTCATGATTGTTGTGATTTAGTCTCAGCACCACAACAGCTGGAGCTGCATTTAAGGACCATTAGTTGCAGAGGGAGGGAGGGAAACAGCAGAAGTGTTTGGGAAGTGAGCAGAGAGGGATGGAAATGATGGAGGAGGAAGAATAATGAGTGGAAGTGAGAATGAAAGGGTGATGGTTTGGATTCAAGTTTCTGGAGTCTTGATCCTGGGTGCCAGCTTTTACCTTGGAGGTCAAGTTAATACTAGTGAGCAGATTCAGCAGTTTTTCATGTGGTCTTCATTGACATGTGCAGCAGAAAAGGCAGCAAAAAAGCCATTCATGTTTTGCTTGAGTTTGACACCACAGAATCGCACAAATCTTCATCCGTCTTGCAGGATGGAAGATTAGCATAGCTGCTCGCTAACACTGAACTATTTATGACCCCTGTTGACAAGCCTGGGTGCATTTATGATTGTACAGAGTGAACATAAAAAAGGCTCCAGTGAACTTCTAATCCAAACCTTCAGTGAACCTGTGCTCTGAGAGAATCCAGAATGGTGACTTCACTTTCCTGCCAAGTCATTCTACCACTGCCCGACATCTACTCTGGAAAATGAACGTATGCACGCACAAGAACAAGAGTGTAGCTCAAAAGCTCGACAGAAGTTTTCCTCCACAGCAGGGTGCTGTGGAGGAAAACTTCCACTGAACTTCTCTGCTTTAACATGGGAATGTGTTGCATGTGAGAAATGGGGCAGAACGAAGAAACAGGGGGGAGAAGCTATCTCACACAGCTAGCATTAATATTATATTAGCACATCACCAAAGGACCAGATCAGTGTTGCTCACAGCCACACTCGCCAACGTCTATTACACCGTAAGTGGAGCACTGCTTATGAATATTATACACTCCTCTGTGTTAAAGGCCTTCTGTCTGTGTGACATCACTGGTGAGCTGCTCCACAGCTGTCAGACCTGTGTTGGGTGATATCACACACTTTCCATTCAGTCACTGGTCTGTTCTATATAGATATATGAAGAAAAAAAAAGCATGACAGCTGCATCTTAGCATGTGAACTTAACTTGGGCCTCGACTCGCCCACATTAATGTAAGGCATCCTCGTCATAGGGAAGTGGACTATAAGGTGGGCGTTTCTCCTGCAGAGCAGAACTCTCTGCAAGAAGCAGCAGCAGCAGCAGCAGCAGCACCTTGCATGCTGCAGCCCCTGTTTTACCATATTGCTGATAGAAAACTTAGTCACAGTATTATGCTCCTTTCATAACCTATGAGTAGAGTAAAAACATAATTCAAGGACATAAATGCATGCATATGTTACGGGTCCCCGGCCAGTAAACCAGTAACAAAATATGATAGTGCAGCAGCAGCAGCAGCAGCAGCAGTGACGACACAGAGCTCTCCGTTCTCTCTCCAGATTGCATTTCATTAAACAAACATCTGTGTGCATATGTTCACAAAAATAATAAATAGTTGGCTACAAACACATCATGAGCTACTATTACTTGTAGTGCAATACACAGGTGTAGTAGACTGTGCTTATTCTAGACAGGCACAATTGGAACAGACTCACAGATCATAAACACAGTTGCTGTATAAAACATCTTCACACAACGGAACTTAATACAGTTTTCTCTTAAACCATATATACCAACACATGTACAACAGATCAAGCTAGTGACATGCCTGTAAGGTAAAGTTCAGGTAATAAAAACCGGTACCATGAGGAAATCTGAGGGTGGGTAGAAGTCTAAAGGCAACCTGGACACAACCACCCGGATACTACTGTACACTACAGTCCTCATGCAAACAGACTTAATACATGATGTGGAACTTATTATTATTATTATTATTTTTTCCATTTATTTTGTGTTTTTCAATGTTTAAGATGCCAATAAAATATATGTAAAAACAACAACAACAAAAAAACCATTATGTGATATTTGTCTCTTATAATGAAGGTAGAATATAAATCAAAAAGTTGCTAGTTGCCTTTATGCCGATTACTTTTCAAATAAAAACAACTGTTTACACACACATGGACTCAGCCCCTTTAGGTCTGAAGATCAGCTGTTCACTAATGACTTCTTGAGCACAGTCCTCACACCTAGACAGGTACAAATGTCTCCAAAGGCCTGTAAAAAAAAGGAAAAGAAAACGCTCCCTTTCTTCACACTCTCTGCTCCTCACCTCTCCTTGGCACCTCTCCTCGGAGGCCTCTGAAGACATCTGGCTGTGAGCAGGTCTCCGCTCTATTAAAACCAGGCCTCGCCTCGTCTGCCATCCATCCCACTGTAAATACACCTGGTGCGTTCACACACCGCTCTGCTTCTCCTTCCACGCTCCGACCTGCCGTCCTCTCGGCTCCGACAGGAAGGCATATATTAGGTTCTTCGAGGCTGAGCATCCTTGAACCGTTATAAAAGTGCCTTTTTAGTGCTTCCTGTGCAGACGTCCAACTGCTCAGTGCACGGAAAAACATTTTTGAACATAAATGATGCTCGGCTCTAGAGATACTATTTAAGGACTCAGATATTTACTGTTGACCGTCAGGACTGAATAATGGATGATTGTAAAATTAACACCATGAATCTTCATGTGCTTTTTTAGATGTTAAATGACAAAAATAGACTTCAGATAAATATTTCCCTCCTTCACTTGACTTATTTGTCTTTTCCAGGTGCTGCATTAACTTTTCTATGTCAAATTTCCCACGTGGAAGAGCGAAGATATGATTGTGATAATATTCCCAAACCTTGTAGCTTTTGTTTGAGCGGAGATCCAGGAGATGAGTTCCATTATGTGCTTGTTTGTTTTTTTGGTTTTTTTTGACTGAAGATAGAAATGATTTGATTAGAAGATATTAGTCCGTTATTAGTTTGTTCAGACAAATTCCAAAAGTAAATGTGTTCCAGAAATGCAAAAGTTTTGTTTTGGTCAAATTTATTAAGAACATTTTAAGCAGTTTTTGATTCCAAAATGAGCATAAATAAATTAGTTTTCTATATTTTGCCTGCACACTGGATGCTGTCTGTTTTGTTTTCTGTTCCTTATACCCCTGGGAGGGAAATACAATTTAAATTGAATAATGTTGGAATCATGTTTCATTAGAAGAATACTGTACTGTTTTTTTCTTTTTTTGTATAATTCCACTATAATGCTTGTAAATCTATTTTCTGTTAAAGATCATTTTCATTTGGGAACTGTGGAAGAAAAATAAATCACCAGCTTTACTGGCTCTATAGTATTTTGGTCAGAAGTAAAAAAAAATAGTCTTTGGGAGCTTAAATGGTAATAGTCGTCCAATCATAGCTGTTAGAATGTATTATGTGTTCCTATCTATTTCACATTGGGAAAACATCACCCAGACACATCACAGTGGGGTTGTTAGCAATCATAGTGCAAACAGCAAGAGCCCCAAGCAGGATCCAAACATCTGTTAAGTGCTACATGCTAACAAGAAGCTCCCAGTGGTTGGAAGGACTCATTGAACACACAGGTGTTCACAAGAGGAGGGAGGGTCTGGATCTCTATTTAAGAACCTTTTGTTACCTAAGTTAAAAAAAAGAAAGAAAACAAAAGAACATCCTCTATTTCTAAAGGAATAAAAGCAGAACCTCACCTCTAAACGTCTGAGAAAAGGCTGATCTGTTCTTGAAACAGGTCGAACAGTTTTAGGATGATCAATATAAATGTTGATCTGGATGATGCTACCAGACATTCTCCTTTCTCTTCTCTATCAGCTGTAGAAATTAAAGCACCATTAAACTGAAGGGGAGGTCGAGACTCAGTTTTGTTTTACTGCGGGACATAAATCTCAAAGGTCTGCGGCCGTTTCTGGACTCATTCCCTGCAGTTTAAAGGTTAAGAGCCCTTCATAAATAAGCAGGACACCACATTAAGCTTGTGATGAAGATGAGGATACACGAGACCCTTCGGTGCCACGTTGCATAAATCTCCAGACTTAATTGACAGCGATTTACTTGAATCAGTCTGCGGAGACAAAGGAGGCGTGATGATGAGGCTGAACCATTTCTGTCAGGTTTAACACAGAGGTGCAGCCGAAACGCTGCGAGGTCTAACCTACTTCTGTTCAGACGTCGGCGCTGTACAGGTAACAATTAGCCTTTTGTGCATCATAAAGAAAGCAACAAAGTGTCTGTGAATCATTGCAACAAAGTGATGCTTGAAAGCAAAGGTTGAAACAATCCCAGAGAAAAGTGATGCTACTATAATTTAGTCCATTCATGTCAGTGTGATGAGGTCAGACCTGTCGGAGGACGAGGTGATGCTCTGCATCAGCATCCTTTTTCACAGCAATACTGGGAGGATTCACAAGTTATATACTGCAAGGTGTTCTGAATTTAAGATTTAAAATCTCAGATCTGGAAATGTCAGGGTAATTATCTTGTTTTAAAAGTTATTTACTATTTTGTTTTTATCAGCCTACTTATTTCTGGACTGAACCAACTTATTTTAAGACATTTTCTCCTCAAATTCAGTTCCTATTTCTTGTGTTTCAGTTGCTCTTTTTTTTGCAGTGTACAGTCTACCATTATTTTGTTTTTGTTTTTGTTTTTTTATTTTATTTTTTGTTTTTTATTTTCTATTCTACCAGCTCTACCATTATGATAATTCTAGTTTCAGCATAAAGTCACTCAGAACTGAGTAAAAAAGTGCAAGAAAAAAAATGTTGCATCTTTTAAGAATATTAAGGACACAAAAGCTTCAAACAATTGAAATTCATAAAACATAAAAATCTATATATTGCCAGATTTTATAAGATTTTCTTGGACCATTACTACGAAGATTCCCAAAGTTTAGGCATCAAACATCTTGTCATCCTTTAACTTGATACGCTGGAATAACATTAATACTTATTTTTAGTCACGTTTCTGGTGAATTTAAGTCCAATATTCTTTCTTTTAGTCTCTGTGACTCTTTAGTTTCTAATTGATCCAATATCCTGATAGTTTTAACTATAAAGAAAACAGTAAATTTATGGGCCGTAAATCCAAACTAGGATTTGAATTTGAATTACAGAGTATTTGATGTTAATTCCTTGTGGGTTCATCACTATGAGGGTTTGTTAAGCGGTCAATAAGAATATTGATTACAGCCAACTAGAGCTTCATGAGTCGACTGATGTCGTGGTAAAAAAAAGCATCTTTGACAGTTGTTGGCTCAATAAAAGAAGCAGTATTTGCTTTCAGGTGTGTCTGTTTGTTGTTCATCCATCGTTTTTTCCAGAATGTCTTCCAGCGTCTGTTGCCATAGTTACAACAGTTTTATAACTTAGAACATTTCAGCAATGCTTAAATAAGTGGTTGTATTTCTAAACTGGGTCGTCACATGACTTCTGATGCAAAAAAAAAATAAGACAAAAATAAGTTATAAAAATGATCAAAAATCAAAGTTAAATGTTTTTCAGTTTTATGAGCTTCATTTGATAAAATCTGATTGTATTTTATAAAATATTCCTGTATTCTTTATACTTTTATCACGTTTTTTAATATTTCTGACAGTGATGTACTTTTTCCTCGTCTCTAATTCTCTTGGACTCCGACTCCTCAAATGTTGATTAACTGAGTGCTAATTTTCAGCTCTACTTTGTTGTTAAAATTAATTAGCAGGCACTCAGACAGATGGACGATGGAGAAAACACCCAGACACACACCTAAACTCACAACAACACACACACTTCTGTTTCCCCTCTCCATCTATCAGAGGGATGCATCTGCATCTCCTCCCTGCAGCAAACACATGGAAGCCTTTACAGTCTGTCAGACATACGACAAATCTGTAGGACAAGAAAAGAGAGAACGCCCTTAAACGCACCGTAGACCACCTACATCTACACACACACACACATGATCCGCCTCTCCTTGTGGGTGTTTGTGATGACCTTCTTTGTCCGTCCCTCGGTGCACGGCTGCTGCTGCTGCTGCTGGGGTTGAACAAGCCAGAGGGCAGCAAGCGTCCGCCGAGGCCCCGTGATGGATGGAGCCCTCGTATTTATGAAGGAAGAACTCTGCTGTGTGCTGTGTTTGGTTTGTTGTGTGTCCAGTGTGTGTGTGTGTGTGTGTGTGTGTGTGTGTGTGTGTGTGTGTGTGAGAGAGAGAATAAGGTACAGGTATAAAGAGAGTATGTCATACGGGGAGGAGAGTGTGCTCTAACCTTGACCTCTCTTGTGTGTGTGGTGTGTGTATTTATGTATATGTGTGTGTGTGTCTGTGTGTGTGTTGGGCTCTAAAGGCCAGCTGATAGTCTAACCTTGGCAGAGAATAGGTTGGACTCCTGCCAGCGTCTTCTTCACCTTTATCCCAGAGCCTCGTCTATCCTTCAGCCGACTCCACGGAGACCAGATCTCACTTTATGACCTGATCATATTTCTGATGAATCTTCACCATTACAGCCCAAAACAGCTGTGAATGTTGCTCAGAGCTGCTTTACCCTGCTGCTCCTGTTGATGGCACTATTGAGCTTCTTTATTCTGCTTCTATCCCCCGTCATCAAGTCAGATTACCATCGTAAGAACCTCCAAACTATGATGCAGCCCCCCCCCCCATACCAGGTCCCTGCATCCCCTCCCCTCCCCGCCTCCACCCAACCCTCCCTCGGAGCTCTGATGGATGTGCACGCCTGCCAAAGTACTTATGAGACACTTAACAATAATAATGTTGTTATTTTTCATTTACTATTCCACACAGCTTCCATCTAGTCTCTGCAGCTGACGCAGAAGGTAAATGATAAAAACACACACTAAATGTCATGTAACTAATATAAATGGAGAACACATGCAACAACAACAAAAAAACACAACCAAAGGCTGCATCTATATTCCAATAGCAATGTAAACATTTGCACTGTTGAAAGATTAGATATGGAGAGTAAAATGGATATAAACACAGAAAAGGCTGCAGCTGAAGGGCAAAATACAAAATGTGACGTATATAATTTGTCTTGTTTTCCTTTGATGCATCCAGATGGGCTAAAAACATGAATGTAGATTCTATTTATATTTTTATATCCAGCCTCAATCAGAGAACACAAAAAGAAAACCAGCTTTCCTGGGTTTTCCACCTTCACCTGCACTAAGAGAATCCGCTCCAGCTGAACCGATCTGTATGTTCTGGTCCCATCTACACCAAATGAGTGCGTCTTATTATTTAAAATTATTCTGCCTTAGTGAGCATCAGAGGAATGTTTTGTCTGGTGCAATTATATAGATTCACCCTGGCAGTGGGAGTGTATGCATTATTTATGTCTCCATATTACACTGTTTTGTTGGAGGAACTGGTAAAGTTGTGCTGCAGAGAGGAAATCAAATCTGACAAATGTCTTGTTTGTCGCTGAGGCGAGCTCTCAACACCGACTAATAATAAAAAATAAAAAAAACAGAGCCAGAGCCAGAGAGGAATGCTTTCTTTCCAAGCAGGCAATTTTCTTCTGGCCTTAACCCTTCCCCTGACCCCACCCCTAACCTCCACCCTGTCCAATACCGCAGACAAAGAGCACATATTTCACGTGTTCAATCATTGCCGTTGACGTTATGGTCATTGGCTGTGCCGTCAGGCGTGACCACAGGATATACCGGCTCACCCTCGGGTCCCTAAGAACATGGCAACGGCAGCTCTGCAGCCTCACTGTGATCGTTCCTGGAGCCATCCGGGCTAACAGCTCCAGGCTTTGTGGCTCCGCTGCTTCTGATGAGTCACAGTCTGTCTCATGGTGCAGGTACAGCGACACAGACAGGAAACACAAACAAACCCTGGTGTCATAATAAAAATACAATCCTGCACATGTTTCATTCACAGACACATGAACAAACAAGGTGCATTCCTGCACACAAGACACCAGGAGATGGTTCATACTGGACACAGTCCTGCCACATGTTCTACTCATTACTGTTGTCCTGTGTTTTTTATTTTGGGACATCATCTATCTGTAGTAGTCAGGGGTTAAACTGCAGGAAGAGCCGAACCAGGTCCAGAGAAAATATGGAATTAAAATACATTATCCCTAATAACAAGCCTAAAAGTGGCTACAATTAATAAAATCTCTGTCTTCTTCAGGTGTTTTAAACTAGTCTCTGTCTCTTTTGACACAAATGTTTGGTGTTTTTGCTATTTTTGCTGCTGTGAGATTAATAAATGTTACTTATTTTTGGCTCTATGGGGCCAATAAAAACATGATCTGAACACATCTTAGAAGTAACAACTAACATGTCCACATTTTCCCAAATTGTTTTAAAGGTGGTCCTCACAAAGATAGAAATACAAGAGTACACACACACACACACACACACACACACACACACACACACACACACACACACACACACACACACACACACACACACACACACACACACACACCCTCTTCCACAGTCAGAGCTGGATAATTCTGTCTCTTCTTCTGCACGGATAAAAATGTCACTCCACCACACCACCATTATTTAGTTGCCTAGGTAACCTCACGGCGACTTTAAGACCCCATTAAATTCAGTCAGGATGGAATAAAAAAACAGATCTAACAAAATCCCTCTTAGCCTTTACCAATGCTCCCTTCTGTCTCTCCCTCTCTCCCCCATCCTCTAAATCCTCTGCTTCTCCAGCCTGCTATTCAAATCCACCTGTACCTCTTCACCTTCATCAACCTGCATATTTATCTCCCCATTTCCTCTGTACTGACACGCCATTAGAACTTCTCCCCTGCATTTCTTTGCCTCCCTAATCCCTCGGCTTTTCTCCATTTTCTCCACGTCCACCACTCCCTCACACTGGTACAGTCCTCTTCCTCCCTCCGGCTGTCTGCCTGTCTGTTCCCTTTTCATCCCCTTCTCTTCCCCCTCATCTCTATCCTTCTATATACTGGAGATGGAGTGGATGGACCTTCCCTGTCTATCAACCTCGACTATGACATTCTATCCCTCTCCATCCCTCTGTATCCCTCAGCATTTCCCTTTAAATGCAGATGTGAGCCGCTGCATAAATAGCACGCTGGCTGAAGCTCCCCCGATTGAAGTCCAGCCGTGACCAGTGCATCACTTATCCCCCAGCATCCCTTATCTCATCCTTGCGGCTGTAAAATGAACAGTATCCTTCACGTCTGCGTCTCGCTGCGGACGGGGATGAATGATGCATCGTGATCTGCAAACATCAAAGTTGTGTTGTTTTATTCATACATCTACATTATCTGGCTGCCCTTGGCGTGAGTCACCAGAGTGCAGCGGTGTCTGGGAGCGGGTTTGACACCGTCCTGCCCCAGCCACCGTCACCCTGATGTATGGCTGCAAATTACACCGATAAAAGCCTGGCGCTGCTACTGTTAGCACCCACTCGAATGCACTTAATGCAGACTGGGGGGAGAGGAAGAGGAAGAGAATGTGTGCGACTCTGTTCGCGCTCGCTTGTGTTTGTTAAAAAGTATTGAGTCGTCGCCGTCCCTTTGGGAGGCACACTACCAGGTAAACGTGATGTATCTAGAACCGTCAGGTAGATTTTGTTTGTGTGCGTCTGGTGGGATGATGGGACGGCTGCCTGAGTGAACCGCCTTCCATCACTGTGTGTGTTATTGCCGATAATGTCGGGGAATAACGTTTTGTCAGATGTTACCACTGTGAGCGACGTGTAACTCCGACTGAGAGAGCTTTGAAGAGGAGCGGGGGGGGCTCAGACGGAGGGGGAGAAGGAGTTGTGAAGTTATGAGGAGGTAAAGGATGGAGGGAAGATGACAGGAAGGGAAGTGGATGGGGGGAGTGGAGGAAAGGAAAGAGAGGAGAGGCATGGATGAGGGGGAGGGAGAGAAAGGATTTAAGGGGGACAACAACAAAAAATCCATTTCAGGTGCTGTTATGGTTAAAATATCCATGTTTTCTCTCTGATGCCTTATTATTGAACTAGCTGTTCCCCTACTTCCTGTCTTTATGCTAAGCTAATCACCTCCCAGCTCCAGCAGAGCAGCCTATTAGAGAGCAGCCAAACAGACAGAAAGGGGAGTGTATTGATCGAAGTCTAGGGATGAAATTGAAAGTGAGGGTATTTAACGTTGAACTACTCCTTACATGTTTGACCCAGTGATCAATGCTGCTGTTTGTCTGTGAGATCAGATTCAAGGATCAGTCGATCATTCAGTCCACATACCTGTTCTGTCATGTTTCCATCCCTCATCACCAGGATGGAGGCTGTTGTTCCTACCTGTAATTGTTCTTCTAGGGTAGTGTGTGTGTGTGTGTGTGTGTGTGTGTGTGTGTGTGTGTGTGTGTGTGTGTGTGTGTGTGTGTGTGTGTGTGTGTGTGTGTGTGTGTCTGTGTGTGTGTGTGTGTGTGTGTGTGTGTGTGTGTGTGTGTGTGTGTGTGTGTCCTTCCTGACTGTATACGTTCAGTAAGACACCTGTTGGCCCTAATTAAAGGTTGATGTTTGCTTCCTAGAAACAAGCTACATTCTCAGATGACTAACTTCTGTCTGTTTCGTAGCCTCCCTGCTGGCCCCCTCCTGTCAGTCCTCCCATTAATGGACCTTGCCCTGCTGTGATGGTTCCCACCTGCTGCTGCTTTGCCTTCCTTTTAGGGTAGTTCTAAATGCTATTGTCTTAATTGGTACTGCAGAGCCAGCTGATCTATCGTCTGCAGTTTTTGTGCCAGTCTACTGGGGGGAGGCTAGTCACCCTGGGTGAGGTCCCTGTGGTTTAAGGCACAGGTGAGGGATCAGAGTGATTCACCTGATGGCTGTGTGAGTATACAGCCCCATTCACATTGGGGGTTCCCACATCCCACATCTGGGTTCCCAACACTGTCCGGGGGCGGAGCCAGCTCTGAGTGACCACATACAGCTACGATTAGCTCGTCTTTCACTTCTGCATTAACGTCCTACTGATATCTAGACGTGTGGAGGATCCCAACACTGATTGGCTTTCGCATCACAGCATCACGCAAGTTTCTCACCCGAATTGAAATATTTCAACTTGAGCAAATCTCGCGTCATTCATGTCACATCATTTGTGAACTTTCCATTGACTTTCTATGTAATCGTGCTGTGCAAAAAAATATGCGTCGCGTTCAGTGTGAACAAACAGAAGGCGTTGTAGAGGAGGGACTTCGTTGCGGCGCAGTTGTGCGATCGCTTTGTGAAAGAGGCTAATGCTAGCAGCTGTAGACAAACAGCTGCATAGCCTCCCACCCCATCTACTGGTCTCCGCCCACGTAGGTTCTGTCTTTGTTTGAAATAGTCTCCATCGTCTCAGTAAACCTGTTAGTGCCTCGGTTAGTTGTGAACTCAAGGCTAATGCTAACAGCTAACTCTTTCCTCAGCAGTCCTTATTTCCTGAGGTGTAAATTCTCCAGGTGGTGCTGTTGGTCCCCTATCATACATATTTTCTCCAGCAGCCTTGTGTTGCACACGTTCACATGAATCTGTGGATGCAGCTGTGTTCATGCATGCTTGTATGTGCATGATGACACGTTGTATCTACAGTATTATAGTCTAGTGTTTGCTTTACCACAGCCTCAGCTCACTCAATTGAGACGTTTTTCCTTGCAGTCTGTTGGGATCTCATTTAAGTTTCCAAGCTGTTTAATTTAGCAGAAAATATCATATCACCAAGACAACAGCCTGAGAGAAAATCACCCTCAAACCAGACGAGTGTCTCTCTCCACATGTACTGCATACACAACTTAATGACGCCTTCATGGCTAGCTTAATATTGAACCTGACGGTGTAGTAATAATAAAATATAATAATAATAATAAACTTTATTTTTATAGCACCTTTCTTACAACAAACGTAGCTCAAAGTGCTTCACAACAAATCATTTACAGGCACAAAAGTGCTAAAAACGTCAGAAAGAACATAAACAGGAATAGAAAATAAATGTGAATTAGATAATAATGAAGTACAAGTAGCCAATTAGCTCACTGAAATCATCTATGATCTCTATGTGTGGTTTTTCTCTGTGGAAGCGCAGTCATTGCTTCTTAATGGTCCGTTTTTTTTATTGGTTGGACTCGACAGACCGGAGCAGAATACCAACGAGGAGAGCCGTTTCTGTACGAACCCAGTTATCAGTCCACCAAGCTGCAAGTTCACAAATCAACCGCTATCTTCATGTAATTTCAATTTAATCAGCTCAACTGGAATGAATGTTCAGAAACAACATTTCCAAAGCAATTAGGTACAAATGGTTAGCATATGATTTAGATAATGACACAGTAACAGGGTCGCTTTGTGTTTGGAGGTTTTCATATTACAGGGAAAGGTTTTTAGGGACTTTCCACACATTGCTGCATGTTTTATATATTCAGGTTAGGCTTTGGTTTTAAATGCAATAACATGATGAAGTGCACGACTCACTCGAACGAATTATTACGCAAGTTAATTTGTATTGTGCTTTATCTGAAACAAATAAATGCATGAGAGCTAACGCAATGGAGAAAAATGAGATTAATTCTATTATATAGAAATGAAATACGCCCCCCCCCCCACCAGTGGAATAATAGGTTGCCCCAAATTTAATAAAGTTGACTAAAGTACAGTGCAGTCGAGAAAATTAATTAATCCAATGCACAGGAAGATAAAAGAACTTTTAATTTAGATTTGAACCTGGCTGTTAGATAACACAATAAATGATCATACTTTTTACAATAAGGCTCTAACAGCATAAATATGTATTATAACAACAGTTTTATGTCTTCACTAATATAGTGTTTGGACTTTTCTTTCATTTTAACAAAGCTTTATTTATTTATTTACTCATTTTTGTTTTTCATTCCCATTTGAATTATGGTGAAAGGATAACTTTGGTAAAGCATCTTTAAGTATTTGGGTTATTATAAGTAATAATTGCCTGATATCTTCTTTCTTTCTTTCTCCAAACATTTTACACTTCTCTTGAAATTCTTTGTCATATTATCGATTTCAATAATGATAAAATATTTTAAATCAAGGCTTGTGAGAGTTCAAAATATCTTGAAATATCTTAAATGTCCTCAATAACAGCTGCAGTGTGATGATGAGCTCAGGGAAAAAAGAAGAAGCTCTTAGACGGAGCCCAAAGGCCTAAAAGAAGAAATGATGATGATGATGGTGTGCTTCCTCTCTCTCTCTTTAAAGCTCTTCTCTCCTCACAGCACATTTTGTCAGGTGTTAGCCAGCGTCTGCAGAGAGACGCCATCTGACAGCTGAAGAAACCCCCAACATGGGGTCTGTGCTTCGGATCCGACAGGTGATGGAGGTCCGCTAAAGACGGCCTCCATCGAAACACAGCAGAACAACGCACCACACATCCAATCCTCAGTCTCCCACTCGCTTCACACTCATTGATCGCTTTCATTCTGTAATAGCCTCTCAGTCTGGCCTCTTCCATCCTTTAACTCTCTCTTCTCTCCTCTATTCTCTGCCTTTTATTTCTTCAATCGTTCACATCTCCCCGGCTGTCTATTCTTTATTCCTTCTCCATCCTTTGCTCTTCCGCCACCTTTCCCTCCTTCCTCTTACTTATAATTATCATTCTCTCAGCTCTACCTTTAAACCCTTTTGCCTCCCACCCTCCCTCCCTCCCTTTTCTCTCTTTTACCTGGCCTTTTCTACTATTCTCCTTGGTTTCCATCTCTCTCTCTCTGCATCTCCCTCTGTTCTTGTTGCTGCTGTAAAGGTCAGGTTAACACCATGAATAAGCTGTAGATTTATGATGCTGCCATCTCCCAGCAATCACTGTGACCAGGGCCAAACAAAAACAACACTGCAATAGACTGCAATAGATTGCCGGAGCCCCATTCAGCGAATGCAGGGGTTATTAATGAGGCTACGGGTCGGTGCACAAGAGGCTGAGGGGAGTGGTTAAAGCCGTGGGCAGGCACACATAACCATACACACTGGTGCACATAGACCTGTAGGAATAAACACGTGATATGCAACAGCTTTTTCCAACCAAGGTAAAAGGCTGCAGCTGCAGAGACAAGCTTTTATTGTATGTGATATATGAGGAGGGAAAAAATAAACATGATCCTCTCTGTACCTTTAGTTCTTTCATGCTACTGTTATACATGCCCTCCAAGGTCCGCATCAACCTCTTCAGCGTTATCAGTCTCAGCAGAGTCATCGGCCGCCGCCTCCACCAGTGTCTGCTCAGGACAGATGCCCTTCAATCAAAATCCCCCTGAAGACATGCTAATTATCACATAATAATATGTCTCTCCTGACTGAAAAAAATGACCAGCTGAAACAGATAAAAGTAATAAATGAACAGTTGAAACTGTTAGCTAACAGTAGGCTAGTAAATACGCATTTAAAAGAGCTAAAAGGGATTGAAAAAAAAAAAAGCTAAATAATTGGCTAAAAATAGTATAATTTTAAATTGATGTCTTTGAAACCTTTAACTAAAATGGAAGAATTAATGAATAGTCCAGGTTCTCCCATTTTCACGTAGAAGTGCAGATTTGACAAATTATCAATCTAAGATCTTTATATCTTTATATTCTTTCTAAGATTCTCTATATTCTAAGATTTAGAAAGACATAGAATTAGTTGAGAGTTACATATGGGCCTATACGGTATGTGCCTTCACATTGATTTTTATATTGTATATTTTATATATTTACGACTATAAGGAATACCAGGGAAAAGGACACAAGTTCAAGTTCAGCAACAACTTATGGAATAAAAACATGAAAGGCATTAAACTCAAACTGAAAGTAAAATGAACATAACTCAGCCTTATCATCCTGTGTGTGTGTTTTTCTTCCAAACACAGACTCTACAGGTTAGTTTCCTAATGATAAAGCACAAGCTTTTTCCTGCATAAAAGCTTTTATCCTATAACACAATAATTCACGTCTTCATGCTGTTTTTTTGTTCACGCCCTCTTTGAACTTTTCTATTATTAGAGAAAATTGTGTGCATTGTCTTAAACACACTTTTGCACATTTCTTTAGTTACATCAAAATATGTTAATGTGTATTTCTTGTTGTCCCATCCTCTGTTTACATGCACTATGTAAAAACATGAAGCATTTTTTTTCCTTGCAGGTTTTCTTCTTCTGTAGTTCCAGACAACATCATCCGTCGACACCTCCAGCCAGTCTCATTACTCCCTTCTTCCTCACCCTGCTCCTGCACCCTCTACCACCATCACACCTCCCTCAGAGGAGATTTTCACTCCTGTAAGTGTTGGGTCACAAAAGGGTCAACCTCCAGTCAACAGCCTGGATTAAAATTTAACAGCAGCCCTGATGCATATTTCATAGTTCTACAGCGTCTATCTATCAGGACACATCCTTCTGGCTGAACGTGTCTCCTCTCCTCTCCTCTCCTCTCCTCCTCTCCTCAAATCCTCCTCCAAGTCAGTAGGAGGATTTGATTGAATTTCACTCCAAACAAGATGAAATTTGTACCTTTTTAATTATACTAAGTGTTTAAATAACGACAGGAAGAGTTCTGTCCTTTTCACTGAGAGTAGGAGGAACGTAGAAACCCTGTAACTTCACTGTGATGATAGGATTCCTGGATGGCAGGATGCACCGATGCTAGGCTAACGCTAACTATTTGATATGTAAGTAAACTCCTTGAAAAAGGCTGAAGGTAAGAATTGTCCTGTTGTCGCAACATTTTGGAGCTCCCAAAGGAAATGACATCATCCAGGAATGCAGACCCTTTCTCATTTAATAAAGGATTTTTTTTAACCGCAAAAGATAAGATTTGGGTTTTTTTGGCAACCTTTTATGGCTTACTGAGGGTGTACAACTTTAAATAACAAACAATAACATATGATAATTATTTTGCTGTCGAGTAATTCATTAATAAAGTTTTGTAATGTAATTACTTATCCAATGTTGGCTGGCATCACAAATTAATAATTCCTTCTATCTAATAAATAATTCTATGCTTGGCCCAGAATATTACAGGTCACTATGTTAGAGCGCTACATTTTTTATTTCACCCGAAGCATTTTCTGTAACTATAAATGAACGTCTTATTACGGCAGAGTCGGAGCTCGTGTCTGACTTCACTTCTTCTCATACGTTGCCATGGTGAACAGTGAACGATGTCACACTGATAAGATGCTAGATTTTACGTTGTTTTCCCATTCCTGAAGGGATTTCTTATCTTTAGTTTTCATTTCCAAAGGATTCCCGTGGATTTAACTGCAATCCTTTAAACACCAGGACTCTCTCGTCTAAGTCCTGGTCCCTGTGGGGGGAATTCCTCCTCAGCGGTCTTGTGTGTCTAAACCACAGACTGTCCTCTCTACTACCTGAGCTGTGTGGCTGTCTGCTGCATTCTAGGCTTGGTGCAGCTGAACTCTGAATGACCTGACAGTAGACTGGTTTAACCCAGCTGTAACCCCACATCCAGCTGTTTCATCACCCCCACCAGCTCAGGAGGAAACCACACACACATCGTATTCATCCAAGCATCATCGCTGTTAACGGACAGAGTGAATTTCCTTGCTTTATAAAAGTCGCTATCCATTTTTAATCAAAAGCAAGAAACAAAAAGGAAGCAGGAAATATGCACACTTCAAATACAGTAAACAAACAAACACAAAAAAAGCGAGTTTGCAAGTGACAGCCTCAAAGCAGTTTGAAGCGACTGCAGGGGGGCTTCAGACACCATCATCTGCTGCAGGAGCTTCAGACACCATCATCTGCTGCAGGAGCTTCAGACACCATCATCTGCTGCAGGGGCTTCAGACACCATCATCTGCTGCAGGAGCTTCAGACACCATCATCTGCTGCAGGAGCTTCAGACACCATCATCTGCTGCAGGGGCTTCAGACACCAACACCACCACCTGCTGCAGGGGGCTTCAGACACAAACACCACCACCTGCTGCAGGGGGCTTCAGACACCAACACCACCACCTGCTGCAGGGGCTTCAGACACCACCACCTTCTGCTGCAGGGGCTTCAGACACCACCACCACCACCTGCTGCAGGGGCTTCAGACACCACCACCACCACCTGCTGCAGGGGCTTCAGACACCACCACCACCACCTGCTGCAGGGGGGCTTCAGACAGCAAACATGGCATAGGGCTCTTTAGGAATGGGCTTAGACTGCTGGGAGACTTCCCATGATGCACTGAGCTCCTCTCGCCTCCTCTCCCTCTCCTCCACTACACATTCAAGTCTCATTGATGCCTGTTACTAACTGGACTTCTTCCCGCAGGTTACCGTGGACTGTGATTGGATCTACTGCTGGGATCATGGTCGACACCCACTGACATTATTATTATTATTATTATAAATACTACAAATTGTAATCTGAACATTATTATAGCTGTTATTGACATCTATCCATCTATCTATCTGCTTAATGCTTTTTGAACAAAATTAAAATTAATGGTATTTGCATAATAACAAAATGCACTAAAAACAACACCAAACACAGAATAATGGCAGCAGGCATTAAAGAAATGCAGTCGGATGTCTTCTATATTAAGTACAAATATTATTGTTAAATATGGCAGAAAATCTGAATGAGTTGTCTTATTAGTCGAGAGCCAAATGCTTCATCTTTGTCAAATAAGAGGCCGACATAAAAGAGGGAGGATTAATGATAGCTGCACTGTAATGTAATGCAAATAATATGCTGTGGAAAAAACCTCATCTCTGAGTGCTTGACTGGGCTCATTAGTGTGTGTGTCTGTGTGTTAAGTGTTAGAATTTGAACCGCATCTACAGTATTGTGCTGTATATTGGTCCACTGTAAAACTTTAATGTAAGTTTACAGTGAAAAGTTTTACAGTGTATGCTTGTGTGTGCATGTTCTGGTTCTGGCTGTGTATATATCAGCTGTTGGAAGTGCTACTAAAAGCTTTACATGGCTAAGCACTTCACTGATTCCCCACAGGGCTTTTAGGCAACTCAGTGTCCATTGCTGCATCTTGCAACACACCCACACCTTCCTCGGGTCGCTCTGAGGTTACTGTAGGTGTTTTAATTTTGAATTAGTGTCTGTGTGAGTGACAGAAAATCAAGTCCACGTCAGAAAGAGGCAGCGCTCCGTTGTTTTATCACACTCCGCAGTTTAAAATAAACTAACTTTCCAAAATAGCCTCAGAGTCCTGCTGTGATGAGTAGATTAGTCAAAACGTGACGTGGTTCATTTCATCAACGTGGCTTTTTAAGCTTCAAGGGCAAAACTGAAGTGAAACCTGCTCAGAAAAAAAACCTGCATAAATTTAGAACAAATAAGTTTCAAATGATGAAACAAATATTAACTGAATAATAACAGCATGATAACAGAATCAAAGTTTTTTTTTTTATTACTGTCTCTTTTTCCCCATCCTTGAAGGAGTAGAAGGAAGGATGACAGACATTTCAGACAAATAACATTAAATAAATTAACATAATAAAAACAATGACGTCACTCAGAGAGAATAAACCTCCGCCAAGGCAGCTCCCCATTATGTCATCACCTAAAACCAGCAGTCCCCTGATAGGCTGACCCTCATCATGTGACTCCTGGACCATGAGAACCTGCCTCTAGAATCTCATAGTTGATGATTTCTTCCACTGCACATGCCCCCCCCCCCCCCCCCCCCCCACCCACTTCCATGTAATCTATCTGTCAATAGATAGTAATCAATCTGTAATTACGTGTAACTGACAAAAACAGTCCAAAAGTTCTTTGTCATGGTTCTGTTTTTAGTTAATTTCTTCTTTTATTTGAAGGTACTGCAGCTTTTGGAAAGCTGTCAATAATTAATAGCTTTTAGCAGAAGGTGTAAATGATTTCCTGCTGGTAATAAACCTAAGCAGCACAGCCTGAGTTCTCTCACCTTGACTTGTTGAAGCCACCAATCAAACTGACAGGGTCAGAAATGCTGCTACATTTTCTCATGACACCTTCAATTGATATTTTTTATTAATTGTGCTCTTTGCTCCTGAGGGTTTTCTACACAAAGTGACACACCAAAAAATAACCAACCCTCTCATGATTATTTGAACGAACATCAATGCTCTGGGACTGTGTTTGTGATATGCATATATTCATAGGCTGCTTTCAGAGGAGTGCCAGTGCTAAACCTTTTCATCTGTGTGTGTATAATCCCATTGTTAATTGATCTGAGATGACTCCGTCAGCCAAAACAGACACTCAGCTTGTGTCAAATTCACAATTAAATGCATTCCCTGCCCTCAAAAACATCAAGCGACACACGATAAAATGGAATACTGAAGCAACGCCGCTGTCACACAATGCAGGCGCTCTCCAGTGGGAAAAACACCAATTACTGATGGCAACAAATGCAGACTATAACCCTGGGAGATTCCTCCATGCCACAAAAATTCAAAGTAGATCCTAAGAATGGTCCTTATTAAAATGCTCCAGACAGATTACAATGAATGGAGAATTCTTGCCCTTTGAATGCTGATTAAAATGAATACGGAATATGCTGAGCGCCACGCGGCGTACAGGCCAAACTCCTCAGACTGGAGTTGTTAATATTTAAATGGAGCTGTGTGAAATCCAGAACCGTGGGTGGCTGACGAAAAAAGGGGTGAGGGTGATGGGAGGAAGGCAGGAAGCAGGGTTGAGGAGGAAGGGGGAGGGAGGCAGAGGAAATGGAAGGAGATTCTTGATCATGACTGCGACGAGAAAGAGCCAGAGAGAAGAAGAGAAATACGTCCGGCCTCCGTTTCTCCTTTTCGTTTGAACCCCTGAACCCTGAATGACTTCCTGTGGGTAGAAAGAGGTTGTCAGCGCTGTGTGCGATGGTGTGTGTGTGTGTGTGTGTGTGTGTGTGTGTGTGTGTGTGTGTGTGTGTGTGTGTGTATGTGTGTGTGTGTGTGTGTGTGTGTGTGTGTGTGTGTGTGTATGTGTGCGATGGTGTGTGTGTGTGTGTGTGTGTGTGTGCGATGGTGTGTGTGTGTGTGTGTGTGTGTGTGTGTGTGTGTGTGTGTGTGTGTGTGTGTGTGTATGTGTGCGATGGTGTGTGTGTGTGTGTGTGTGTGTGTGTGCGATGGTGTGTGTGTGTGTGTGTGTGCGATGGTGTGTGTGTGTGTGTGTGTGTGTGTGTGTGTGTGTGTGTGTGTGTGTGTGTGTGTGTGTGTGTGTGTGTGTGTGTGAAAGAGAAAGAGTGTGTCCGTGCTTACATCAGCAGTTCAAACCCCTCATTTTACCGCCTCAGCACCCCTCAGTATTGCACCCTGTTCCCTTTACGCCCCATCTCTTCCCCTCCACTTCGCCTCCACCCAGCCTCCACTCTCTGTGGCACCAGGACTGCTAGTTACTCTTCCTGGATGACACTCATTTAAACTTACAGTATTTCTCTCTGTCTGCCTGTAGCTTTTGTTCGGGCCTTTATTCGACTTACTGTATTTAAGTGGTTTCTTGACTGGCTTCCTGTCGGCCCTTTTTTTCAGTCTGTTTCTAAAGGGCCATTTATATGATAACCGTTTCACCCAAAAACAGTAAACGTTTGTTGTGTTTTGGCCGTTCATTTACACGACAACAGTGTTTTTGGGTGTAGATTTTGAAAGGTTACGCCTCCACCTACTGCTCTGGCAGGCACACTACAGCGTCGTAGCGTAGCGTAGCAGAACTTTTTCAAAATGCAAATGTGACCTCTGTGTGATGTCTTCTGCTTAAAATAACTTCTCTGATCCAGTCAGGTTTTTGGTTAAAGCCCGTTTATCCAGTGTGAGCCTGCATTTATGACACAGGTAACAGAGGTGTGGTCATGTCTTAAAAACATATACGTAACTTAATAAAAGTGAAATTAATGCATGACAAATAATATCTAACCAAATGAAGCTAGCTCAACGTTTCGCATTAGGTAATGCTGTTTTTGTCCTCAGACATTCACAGACACGTTATGGCAAATCATCCGTTGGTCTGAGGGTTTCCCATAATCCTTTGCTTTTACTACTCAATGCAGGTACCGATCTATAACAGCAGGCGGTGTGGTTGTCCCATTTAGCGTGATTTAACATGAACTTTTTTTAAAACTGTTACACAAAGACAAAAACGTTGCCGTGTAAACGGGGCCTTAAGATTCCGGTGAACTCTGCCGTGATTTAAAAAAAAGAAAAATCACAAGAGATTCTCACTGCTTTTACAAATGTCTAGGATAATTTGTAACCCTGAGAACTTTCATATAAATACTGAAATAAGGATGAATGAAATGATTCAGTGTAAAAAGCCATATTGTTACTATTTCAGTGGCTTTAAGTAGCTTCATATACGGCACAAATAAAGGTACAAATGAAGCGTGTTAGAACCAGCGTGTTGCTCCCACTGAGCACGCTACATATATATAATATATATAATATATATAATATATATATAATATAATATATAATACATATATAATATATATAATACATATATATAATATATATAATACATATAATACATATATATAATATATATAATTATATATATGTGTATATATATAATATATATATAATATATATAATATATGTGTATATATATTATATAATATATATATATATTATATATATATATACATATATATATAATATATATATAATATATGTGTATATATATTATATAATATATATATATATATATATATATATACAGGAAATGATTCAGTCCCTCAATGAGAGACACGTCACGGCCTGTAATGAGTCTTCCTGTCTCATATGAAATGACACTATGCCGTTATCACTACTCCATCATTCTCACATTACAAGTGAAATTACAGGGTGCACAAAAAAGGAGAGAGCAGAGGACGTAAAATCATCATCAGAATATCCTCCAATTCCCAGAAATATTGCCTCCTTTATGTACCTGTATTCCATAGGATGTGTGAGGGATATGATCGCTTATATTTCCATTCATATTAGGCCAGAACTATTTCAAGACAAGCATGGGATCACAGTGCCAAAGGAAAAAAAATCATTATTGTTGGCAAAAGTTTCATATCAGCTCCGACGAGGAAGATCAAGTCGGGGGATGAAATGTAATTACCAGAAAATTCTATCTTTGCTTAACTAAAAATAGACCTGATATGAGGAGCAGATATGGGTAATTCTTTTGACAGGACCAACTTTAAGGAGAGGAAATGTGGACATTGTTTAGTTCCTACCCCTAGCTGACTCTCCACGGTCACCATATCACGGATGTCAATATGGATTTTATTAAAGCAGCGTCAGGCTCACAGACTTTGATCTCAGCTGCACTTTATTTAGCTTATGATGATGAACCTACAAGAAACTCATCAGCCGGCCAGAATGAGCAGCTATAATTGTCTTCACAAGGTCAGAGAGTGATCTTTTTTAATTTGACAGCACTGTTAATTTCTCTCTGCTAATATCACTGGATAAATTAATATCATTGGACCGAGGCAGAGGATGGGCTCAGCCTCAGGGGGGCCCCCCCGTTCCTTTCATGGTCTTCAGTTGGAAAAAAAAAAGAAAAAAGGGGGAAGTAATGGAAAGAAGAGAGGCTGGTGGCACATAATGTGAAAAACTAGGATCAAGACTGGTCTGAAGAGGTGTGAGAACAGAATGTTCATGAACAAAAGCATGTTCTCTGTGGGTGCTTGACTCCCATCCTGTTTGTGACATTCATTGACAGGATCTCAAGGCGGAGACTGTCTGGTTTGGAGAGCTCAGAATTTTATCTCTGCTCTTTACTGATGATGTGTTTCTTTTGGTTTCATCAGTCCGTCATCTTCAGGACGCACTGGAGTGGTTTGCAGCCGAGTGTGAAGGTTGGGGTGAGTTAAAGCCACGTATCTCGGTGTCTTGTTCATGAGTGATGGGAAAATGGACCATGAGATGGACAGGCGATTCGATGCGGTGTCAGCAGTATTACGGGTGCTGTATGGAACTGTCACTGAGGCGTAATCGCAGATACAAGCAGCCGATAAGAATTTCCTCCATAGGGTGTCTGGGCTCACCCTTAAGCCTCATTTCCACTGCGTAGTATCGGCTCTACTCGACTCACCTTTGTAGCTTTTCCATTAGGTAAATAGTTCCTGGTAGTACTTGTTTAGTACCTCCTCCGTTGCGGTTCCAAGCGAGCCGAGCAGGTACTAAAAGGTCACGTGAAATGTTACAGATCACTGATTGGTCAATGCCCGCCACGCAGGGAGAACCTTGCACACCACACTCAAACAATGAAGCTACTTTAGCGACTGTAACTTACTATCCCATAATGGAAAACGACCTGCAGGAAAGTACCAGATACCAAGTCAAGTCGAGTCGAGTCGAGTCGGTACTTTGGAGACAGGATGAGGAGCTCGGAGTAGAGCCGCTGCTCCTTAACGTCGAAAAGGAGTCAGTTGAGGTGGTTCGGGGATGTGATTAGGATCCCTCCAGAGCCCCTTCCCTTTGGAGGTTTTCCGGGCACGTCCAACTGGGAGAGACCGCGGGGTAGGTCAACCCAGAATTAAATTATTGGAGGGATTACATAGTATCTCATTTGGCCTGGGAACGCCTCGGTATCAACCCAGGAGGAGCTGGAAAATGTTGCTGGGCAAGAGGGACATTTGGAATACCCTTCTTTGCCTGTTGCCACGGCGACCAAACCCCAAAATTGGAAGAAAATGGATGGAAATCTATATTTGTGATAAATGGTGCTTTTTTCCCCCTTTGTGAGAGATTAAATAAATTTAGTTAATTAATTAATTCAAATGAAATCACAGTTCAGAGGGGAAAAAAGGTGAAGACAGTTGCCTCGACAACCTGCTGGACCTAAGGTACTAGCCCTAAAGTAATAGCCCTAAGGTACTAGCCCTAAGGTAATAGCCCTAAGGTAATAGCCCTAAGGTAATAGCCCTAAGGTAATAGCCTTAAGGTAATAGCCCTAAGGTAATAGCCCCTTGTTATAATCGTCTCTCTCTTTCTGCTGCCTCAGTGAAACAAACAGGAGGTGCAGACCTCCCTGCTGACCCTAAAAAAATCGGAACAAGGAAAGGGATTAGCCCAGTGGGTTTTGGGACATTGGAGGCCCAACAACTAGTCAGTGCAAAGGAAGCTACTGATCAACACACTTAATCACAGTCCTGTGGGTTTCTGTCTATGTTTGTGTATGTGCTACAGCACTATATGAGCCAATCAAAGAGCTCCGTCACGTAACCAGGAGCCAAGTTTAAACTCTGAGTCACTCATCAAGTCAACATCCACCTTGATGCACAGCAGCACTCGATGGTGACGCATCACTCGCTCTGCTTTCAGCTGCTCGGTGAGCATAACTGTATATTTGGCACATTACTGCGCTTGTGTTTGTGTCATGGAGCACACAGGTTCTCACTGCAGGAGCACGCAGCCAATAAAAAGAAAGATGTCTGAACTGCATCCCTACGTAAATCTGCAGGCGTCAGAGCTGATGTCACTTTGCAGCATCTCACAGCAGACTGAATAATGGAGGATGAAAAGCAGCTGAGGCTGAGGGCTCCAGGAGCAGAGATGGTGGTTTAATCAGGTCCTTCATTTTTCTTCCCCTGCTGTGAGGAGTGCTGTGTTTTAATTCTGCTGCTCCAGTCTGCTCTGGCATTCATCGGTTGCTATGGCAAAGCGGCGCTTATTCTCATTTCAGTGGCATTCTGCTGATTCTGTGTCCAGCAAACACTCCAAAAAAAAAAGAAAAAATCACATATGCACAATCGGCTGCACATATGAATTCCTGAATGCGTGCTTGAGAAGCCTCTGCTTTGCAAACACTGAACACACAAATCGACACACACACACGTAAATCTACTGTTTATCATATGTAAGCATGAGGACCCTTAAGTCTGGTGCGTTCACTGACTTCACTGTGGAATCATTCTGCAGCCATCTGTTAGCAAACAGCTCTCCTTATTGGTTGCATGTGTCATCTGGAACCTCGCAGGCCAATGTGGCACCACATCACATCATCCATCTCATATAGGGTATAGCTAATTTTATACCTCAGACTATTGCCCCACCCGTGGATCAGATCCCAGAGCATCTGCCCTTGGACTTCTGGAGGACTATCTGACAACAGCAGGGATGGAAGGGTTTTATGGTGAATGTGAGTAAAAACAGAAGAAGAGGAAATGAGAACGTCTTAATCGACCTCATGGCTTTGTGCTGTACCTGCAGCAAACTGAATAAAACGACAGACACTGGGAATAAAGGACTGAAGTTTATTTACAACCTTCCCAGATGCTGATCCACATTCTACCAGACCTTTACCAAGGACTCTGTCCAGCAGGAAGAGGAGAACAGGAATCAACCTGTCCTCCTCTTCCAATAGTTCCTCAGCTTCACTCCCTCCTGCCTCCCTCTCAGTTCTGTTCAGGAGGCCCGATCCCTGGACCTACCCCGACCTCCCCTGGCCTACCTTAAACTGGTCTGGCTCCCTCTCTGCCCTGGCCCAGTTTCTCCAGAGTCATCCCCCTCATCCCAGTAAACTTTGTGGTAAAAACAATCTACTTCATTGATCCTTTTATATTCCTCAGCTTCCATTTTAATCACATTTTAATGAGGTAAATACACCTGCAGACCTGCTGATCAGAATACCAAGCATCTTTTTCAAATTAGGGATCAAGTTAAAGAAAAATCTATTTTTGGAATTCGACCAGGTAAGAAAAAAAACAACACACAGGTCTGAAGTTCAATCAATAAATTGATATCAATGAACAGAATTCTGTCACTGTCTTATAGTAGCCAACAGACGTACCCATCAGAAAGCCTTAAAATGAACCGACTCTGGGATGTGTGGGTATTTCTCAGCTGTCCTGTCTTCATGATGAGCAGATTGGAAGCCAACTGCTGCTGTTTGCTTTGAAATTATTCACCATCCGACCATTAAAGCTTTTGTGGATGACAAACCAAATACTGCACGGTTTTATTCAAATATTCCACCAACAAACATGCTAAAAATAAACAGGGACGTGCTGAGCTGCATGAGTGAAGATAGAGCGTTTTGTACCATGTGCCATAAAGGGAATTACATTAGTCTGCATATACTGGATAAAAGATTAACTATACATAAAAACCACCATCAGTGAAATCTAGTTTTTCTAGAGTAACTATCAGACTAAACATGATACCAATGTGATCCAGATTCTAGGGGCAGGTTTTCATGGGTCCAGGAGTCACATGAGGGTCAGCCCATCAGGGCAAAGTGGCTGAAGACATATTTTCTGTACTGCTAATTGGATATAAAGAGCATAAGGCATTAAAGCATAAGGCCAGAGGTAAATGAGGTCATGGATGGACGGGGAAAGAACGATAGAAGTGAACCCTTCTGTTATGTTCCGGTCAAATGTGACCGATTTAAAAGTTTTCTCTCTAAAAAAAATGTGTTTAATTTCATCTGTTTTTCATCAGGTTCCATGACTTTGTTCACACAAAATACATTTAGAGGATTTTTATTACATTTTGGGTGTTTTATTGAACTTCTGTACACCCTTGGTGAAACGCCCCTTTTTGGCTTCCATGGCAACACACATGGGAACCTCTCCCCAATAGAATTTTTACCCCATGGGAACCAAGCCTGTTGGCAACTGTCAAAAACAACCACAACATAGTTTCAGTGATATAAACAACTTTCTCTCAGCTCTGGTATAAAAAGCCGTTTCTGAGGCTCACAGTTTATTCTGTTTTAACATGATGATCAAGGATATGAGCTCAGATCAATGAGGCCTACAGGCCATAAACAGCTGATGGAAGTACACACCAGGAGGGTTAAAACAGAATAGAAAATCTCCTCCATACCTAAATTGTCAGTAAAGTAAAACAAAACTCGGGGCTCTGGTCGTAGGCAGAGAACGCGACACACTTTATCCTCCAGCGTTTACAAGCACACACTCCATAGAAACATACGTTTTG
>CM075194.1:2125000-2155000 GCA_037577475.1 Chaunax sp. Z400 | reverse complement strand
GCCGTGATGATCTCTGCTTAAGATTTCAATAGACATTCATCTCCTCCTCCATCACCACACACACACACACACACACACACACACACACACACACACACACACACACACACACCTGACACCTAAAAGATTGGCCTATGTGTTTCTGTGGGTGAGAATATCTTCACACACACTGGCTGGAAAGCATGTCTGCGATAACATTGATGCATACCGTAAGTATGGTGTGTATGAGTGTGTGTGTGTGTGTGTGTGTGTGTGTGTGTGTGTGTGTGTGTGTGTGTGTGTGTGTGTGTGTGTGTGTGACAGAATGGGATTGGCTTTGACTGCATTTTCCACACAGCAGATAAGGATCAGAGGCGCCCTGGTAGTCGGAATTAGGAGCAGGGATCCCATTGATCTCTAATGGACCACTACAAGCAGTCTGAGAGCCCATCAGTGAATCCAAGGGAACATGACCCCATACAGAAACACACACACACACACAAGCATGCACACACTTGCACCAAACAAATAACAGACGTTTGTGTTATGAATGCAAGAAATGTGAGCGCTGGAATTAGGTTACGTTGCCAAAATGGCCCCAGAATCAATGACAAAGTCTTAATTACAGAGGATGAACATATGATCACAAACATATATCATATTTATATATGTTTATATATTATATAAGAGAAGCACAGAGACAGAGAGAGAACTGGTGTTTCAAGGCTGATAGCTGAAGTGAAACTGGAAGATTGCCTCATCATCCCAATCTAATTACCCTTTTCTCACACACACACACACACACACACACACACACACACACACACACACACACACACACACACACACACACACACACACACACACACACACACACACACACACACACACACACACACACACACACACACACACACACACAGGACTAGAGTAAAGAGACGGTGAAAGATGGCCTCCCAAACGTCTTGATATTGTGTCTCGTCTCTCATCGCCGATGAAATGAATGTATCATCCTCCTCCTCCTCCTCCTCCTCCTCCTCCTGTTTTCTGGCTTACTGGGCACATCTATTACCCTCTGATAAATGACACTGAAAATCGGATCTGTGCTTTACTACTCTCACTGTACAATGTCAGCAGTTTATCCTGCCTCTGAAGCCTCAGGGTCATCTGATGGGCTTCAATAGGACTCTGTTAATCTCTGCAGCACCAATTAAAACAATTATTAAAGAGGCCGACAACATGAGGTTGATGAGGTTTAATTGCCAGAGTGAGAACCGTTTCAAAGGATATTTACTTTTTCATGAGGACAATGTTATGACATTTACATTAGTCTCAAGGATAAAAAAAAAAAACTTTCCATTCTAGAAAAATTCTGTTTTATTTTTTTGTTGTCATTGTGCATTAACCCTCCAGTCGTGTTTGTTTCTTGTTCACTAGTTTGGTGTTCCCAAACATGGCCGCTCTGATCCAGCTGATTATAAATCCATAATAATACATATGTTATTACTTAATGTTGTGTTTCATCTTTTTATCAACTCATGTTCTTGTGAACATGAACTTCCATCAGCTGTTTATGTCCTGTAGGCCTCATTGATCTGAGCTCATATCCTGTATCATCATGTTAACACAGAATAAACTGTGAGCCTCAGAAAAAGCTTTTTATACCAGAGCTGAGAGAAAGTTGTATAAATCATAGACACAATGTTGTGGTTGTTTTTCACAGTTGCCCACAGGTGTGGTTCCCATGAAGTAGGTAGAAGTAGCTGCTAATGGGGGTTGCCATGGAAGCCAAAAAGGGGCGTCTCTAATGACCGGCCATTTTTGTACACAAGTTCAATAAAACACCCAAAATTTTATAAAAATCGTCGGAATTTATTTTGTGTGTTCAGATTAGAAAAAGAGAGAAAATACACAGAAGGGTTGAAAATAATTGGATTTAAGATTAAAGAAGCTATTTTTAACCTTGGCCTCTGGGAAAATTATGTCATTTTCTTTTCTCTTTTTTTTTTTGGAGCACGTGATAAATCTATATGAAAATAACACACTAGTTTAAGATTTAAGTTTCATTTTTTGGTGACATTTAGCTTTGCAGCCCGAGTCGGTCTAACTTTAACAAAAAGGAATTTACCGGAGGACAAACGAAGCCTCTGCTTTCTCTTTAAACGATAACATCCATGTGTCATATACATGTATGACGTCAGCCCATCATAATGGATGCTGGATCCACCGATGGGGACCAAACGCCTCTGAATGATCCGGGTGGATTCCCAGTCCAGCTTCTAAGCACTTCTTCTCTATTCTAACTCCACTTTTCTCTCCACTCTAAAATTACACTGACATGACATTGTGATAACCTGATACACAATAGAAGAGGCTAATTATGAGTCTTTAAGCTCCTTTTGTAATTAGCTAAACTTGGAGTTTCTTAGGTTTCATCCTCAGAAGTTTCTCCTCTCTCCCCTGACACAAGATGAACTTAAGAAGAAGATATTCACATGCATCACTTTCAGGCCTGGATCTCACAGCACAGCTTTAAATATTCAAATGTTTAAATGGTTGTAAAATATAAGTTTGGTTTATCATAACCTGGATCTGATTTATGTGGTTTTAGCTCATCTGAAAAATGCTTGTGGTTCATGGTATGAGTGGAGGATGAAGTTTGGTCTGCACAGACGGAGCTGTAGTCGACGTTGGAGTCAACAATGGGTTCGTTCCCAAACTTTTGTGCGATGGTGGCGATCACGGATTCCCTTGTGTCTTTTCTGTGTACCGCCCACATGGTATGAGAACAGTGACCTAAAACATGTCTGTTTGCACCAAACAACATCTTCAGGTTCTCCCTTGAGAACCAGACCAAACATGAGATGTGCACCCCTGACTAGAAGGACTATGAGTATATTCTCCCATGAATGAATGCTATTGGTTACTGGGTTAAATCCTGCATTATTCTGTGATAAGAAATGAGTGGAGCTAGAAGGACAGTGCTGATGTCACTGATCTGTGAAGGTCACCAGAGGTCAGACTGAAATTACAAACTTTGAAATAAAACCTTGTGTAAACGTAGATCAGATTGTGAAATTTTTCACACATCACTCATATCCTGTATATATAGATCACTTCATGTCCAACAGCCAGCATGAGCTTCTCTCTGACTCTCCTGGACTTTAATGAGTTTCCATCCATCCATACGTCGCTCTCTCTCTCTCTCTCTTCACTCTCTCTCTCTCACCTCGCTCTCTCTCTCTTCTCTCTCTTTTCGGACCTTTCTCTCTGCGAGCGCCACCTTAATTGAACACGGCGGTCGCCTGCTTTTAATTTTCGGATCTCGCTTATGCCATTAATAATGTATGGATATTCTAATTAGAATCTGCCCCAGTCGCTTTACAGTGTAAACACTATTGATCATCAGTTAATTAAGTTTTATATATCATTGACGGCATGTGGAAACCAAGGCAAATATGAACATTCTCATCAAGCCTTTCCCGTGCAGGCGCTCAATGCTCAAACTGTTACACTAATTAAAAAATGCTGCTGATCCATTCTCTCAGTTCATTTCAGTCTCACACACACACACACACACACACACACACACACACACACACACACACACACACACACACACACACACACACACACACACACACACACACACACACACACACACACACACACACACGAATAAACACAGATCTGCATGTGCAGCACTTACATAACAAAATATCTCTGATCGGTTTATTCAACTGTACATGCACGCCACCATAGGATTTCCATGATGAAATAGATCTAGCCAAATTAGCACTTAGCTGGGAGACACGTGAAGCTTTTAGAATGAGCTCACTGTCCTGCATAACAGCAGTTCTCCCAAACCTGAGGGATTAGTCGCTCATGCTATACAAGAAAGTCAGAAACAGACACAAAACCTGCAAAATACACCCGCGCTCAGGCATGCAAACACTAAAACAAAATGCCTGCACGCAAAACAGACACAAACGCACATGCTAAGTGGAGGCAGGGAAGCTAACAAACAGCTAAGAGGGACAGGCTTCAGTGGAATTGGGGGCAGAGCCCATTGCATACCAAGCAGGCAGGTACAGATGGCAACCTCAGGGCTAAACATACCCCAAGGGCCAGTGTGTGTGTGTGTGTGTGTGTGTGTGTGTGTGTGTGCGTGTGTGTGTGTGTCTGTGTGTGTGTGTGTGTGTGTGTCTGTGTGTCTGTGTGTGTGTCTGTGTGTGTCTGTGTGTGTGTGTGTCTGTGTGTGTGTCCTTCTGAAATGAGGCAGAGCAGAATGGGATGGGGAAAAAAAGAGAGGAAAAGGTCAAGTGCTTGTCCAACTGTTAACAGCCACTCCCTTCTCCACGTCTCCCTGTCAGACATTCTTCTATCCATCAGCCTACAGCTCACTCTTTCTCTCTGTGTGAGAACTTCACCTGTGGGGTTAATGGTCTCCAGACGGATCAAATATAAACATATAGTGTGTCCTGATGCGGCTGCGACTCAGACTGACGCACACCGAGCTCGAAGGGCTGTCGCACACCTCTGCTGACAAATCTGCAAGTGCATCCATTAGATGACTGGAAACGGAGCTGGTAGCAAACAGACAAACCAACAGCAGAAACATGACCTCCTTGGCAAAGGTGACAAAAAGGAGTGGGAACACAAAATATGCCCGAACTGGTTGGAGGGAATGTTTTTCCAGGCACATTCCCACCAGCCATTATAAGCAGGGGGGTTGAAGAGAAAATGCAGTAAAAAAGGAGCTTAAAGCAGTTTGAACTCACCTCAAAGCTAAAACACACAGAGGTATGTGGTGTCATGGCTGCACAGGCGCCTGTTACACCTTTCATTTTGTGCTCAAGAATCCTAATGTTGCGTAAATGTGACATTGGATGATGCTCACATTTGATAGGACACCTTAATCAGAATCAGAATGAAGGTTTCATTTTCGCCTCATTCCCTGGAGATCTTTGCTTTTATCTGTTAGCTTGAATATCCTTTCATTTTCCTAACAGAGGGGAGAATCGCAGAGTATCTCTCCATCCTGAAGGGACTCTGAGCGAGTACACAGACAGATATGTTATAATGGACTAATCAGTTTCTGCATGCAGATGCTGGGGAATAAGACACTGATTTATAGGGCTGAAAAATTTATTAAAATGTTACCAAAATTGCAAAATTGTGCAGAACTGAGGTGCTGCAAAGATGCTTTGGACTACAAGTCATATTCTGCAGAACATGTTTGGTGAAGATGCAGCAAAAACGCATCATTACCTTCATGTTTGTTTGCAAAAATCTACTTGATGGATTTTCATGAAAGACATTGCTGGACATGCAGCGAGGAAGAACGAACATCAAGGCTTTATGGGTTGTTTTTGTCAATAGATCCATTAATTTCAGCTTTTTTTTAATCAATTATGAATAAACTAATTGGCAGATTTTGGTGGAAGAGTAGGGCATGTACCTAAATGGAACAGCTGAATTTTGAACTATAACCAGATAAAGGGGTTGATCCATGATTCTAACAGAACCCTGAGGGACACCATTTCTACGGTGTTCGGCCGTGGCAGAAGTACAGTTTTTTTTGTTTGTTTTTTCAGTGAAAATTAAATGCAAAAATTCCTACTAAATTCATGATTCATATCACAGAGGCAATAGCTGTCAAAATAATCGTTATATTTTTTTTTGCATTCATTCAGCCGTTGAGGGGTATCCAGATGAGCCACAATAGACTTGCATGGGGAAAAGCTCAACTCGTCCTGGATAGGAGCAGCACAGTGATGCAGGTTAGCTCTGTAGCCTCATAAGAAGAAGGTTCAAAAATGAGATTCAGGTGATTTTGGTGACAGCTCCAGGGTAATATCTGTTGGATATCTGCTGTTATGGAGACAGGTTACAGGTGTGAATAGGCACTTCCTGAAGAACTACCATTGTGACAGCCGGCGTTTCATGGAGGTTTGTTTCCTTTAAAGGTTGCGTTTGAGAGAAGTGCGTCGAGTTGAGAAGGGGAACAGTCGCTTCTATGTTCTGTACACTGACTTCACAGTGAGTTCTGTGTTACTGTGTTCCTGGTGAGGCCTTACCCCATTAATTCCATGAAGGTGCCACATTATTACGCTGTCTTGTCTGCTGGAATCCTGTACAACATGAATGATTTTATTTTTTACTTGAGATCACTGTGAGAACATGTGCAGAGTAGACCATGTTTTTCTCTTTAATAAAATATGTTGCAGCAGGGTAGAGTCTTTTTTTCTCACAAGGTCAAAGTGTTCATGGTAAAAAACTTTTTTTTCTACATAAATAACTCCACAATACAATGGACCAGAGCGCTTGTTAGAAAGTACTGGCATCGCTCAGCACTTGCAACTGATCTATTATGTTCATTTTGTACAACAAGGCAGTTAAATGTCTGTGATGATTCCTTTAAGAGCGCTGTGGCCTTGGGCTCCGAGGACATGAAAGGACTCTGAACAAACAAGTGATCTACATGTTGAGCCGAGGATTACAAAGACATTTCAGCCCCTGTGCTTCCAGCCTCTTACCACAAGACTCTTAGAAGCTTATTCTGTGTATGATGGTGCATCTTACTTTCATTTTTTACATTTGACTCTGCAAGTATTTAAGTCTCATACGGCATAGTATATATATATATATATATATATATATATATATATATATATATATGTTTCAATTGAAATGTAGAAATGCTACATGTGCGTTCAAGATTTCACCTAAGCATAAGCATATTCATTATGCATAACGGACCTTTTTAGAACCATTCCAATGATTGGTCATTGGATCATTGGATTATAATCACTGATGCATTAATGTTTACATCAGTTTAATGTTGCAGAAGGAGCTAACGCTAATTGCTTGATATACTGCTGGATGACTTAACAAATAACCATATTTCAGTATAATTCATTGGTGGACTTGTGTTCTGAATTAATCATCTAAATCTGCAAGCTACATGGTGAATGAAGGTTCGGTGCTGCTGTCATTGTCTGGGGCTGTCAAATGAAAGATCAGCTGGTCACATATATCCAACAGCACAGTGACACCCTATTGTCAGCCTATCGTCTTGCTGCTGTCTTTTAAAAAAAATATAATTCTATTTGTATCTCTAGTTAAATCATGCTGCTGTCTTCGTAGATTCGGCAACTTCATCTTTTCATCAGCGTTAGTCAGTCTCGGCAGAGTCATCAGCTGCCACCGCCACCAGTATCTGGACTCCGTGGGTGGGGGTTTATCTTGATTCTGCTCAGAGCAGATGCCATTCGATCACATAACCTACTGAAGATTCTACACGCCAAAGACTTTCTGCATCAGCTGGAGCATCTGTTTAACCCGGCAGACTGAAACTCGGCCCGTTCCTGAGTCTGATGTCTCCGTCTGCTGGATGACTAAATCGATAATGGTGAAGAGAGGGGGAAGAAACATATTGCTAGTTGTAGCATGAGTGAAGAAATAACAACTGTTCCTCCTTCACAGTTTTCCATGATGGCTCATCGGAGGCTAGGTGTGAGTGTCTCATTGATCGGTGATGTCATTTAACCATCGCTGCCTTTCCCAATGGGCTTGTTTAATTTGTTATATGTTCCTTCTGATGCTGAGGTCACACTGACGTCAGACTAGTCTGTGTTTGCTTTGAACCAGAGAAGTCATTTTGAACCCTGCATTTTTCTTCAGGTTGTTTCATGTTTTCTTTAACAAACCTGAAACTAAACTGAGACACGTTACTGCTGTTTCCTGTCTCTTTTTAATCAATGGTTTTTCTAATATTCTGTCCTCTCTTGTATATAAATGGAAGTGGACAAAATAATAGAAACACCTTTGAATAATAGATCAATGTACCAACGCCGATCAACGCCCCATGTACCGAGGCTATAGTCCTCTTGCAGTTGGCGTGGGTTCGATTCCGACCCCTGGCCGTTTGCCGCATGTCTTCCCCCCACTCTCTCTCCCACATTTCCTGTCACATCTTCACCTGTCCTATATATTAAAGGCATAAAATGCCCCAATGGTTTTAGTGGTTTGAAGTTTTTTCCAGGGGCAAAAAAGGACGACTTTACCAATAACTACATATTAAAGTCATCTTTGAGTTTAGATTTATCAGCTGTAGACTATTAGCTGTAGAGATGTCTGCCTGGAAACTGATGGTAATTCACTCAAATCCTTAAAAAATACATTTAAAAAACTTAACAGTAATGTCTCTTTCCAAACATCATGACCCAGTAAACTCACACTTTTCTACCATCCTGACTATATCACCGAGCAGAAGGAAATGTGTGTTTTCTGACTCTCTTTTGTAACCAGGTCATGATTTTCTGTTAAGAGAAATTGCGTTCAAATGTTTTGTTTGTTTTTTTGGGGTGCTTTGAGCACCGCGAGCAAAGTTCCATCTAGTTCTATTATATTCCAGAGATGGAAGAGTCTCTATAGCTGATATCTCCAAAACTTGGCAACTCACCCAGAAACAATGCAGATGGATAAATACCATTACAGGCAAGACAAAACAGATGTTTTTTTCATCTTTCATCATTTTATCTGTATGTTAACATATTATAATACATTATTACATTATTATTGTTATTATTAATGGGTGTATTGCTAAAATTGTAAGATAAATTATTGTTGAATCCTAAACAAAAAACTGTTTATTTTTTGCTCTCGTCTCCTTTCTCATTATACAACACTTGGACCAAACAGCTCACCTGCTGTTTTGTTGCCCACCATTAGGAGGGGCTGTTGATGTGGTAATAATGAAATGCACCTCACATACCCAAGTGCCCTTTCCTCTGCTGCCTGTGATACAGGATAGTGAACGCTGATAAGGCCTCTATCTGGAACCACATACTCAAATTCCCACGTTATCGGTGCAGTAAATCTTAATTTCTTTGTTGTTCTCTCTCCCTCCTCCTGGATCACCGTAACAAGCGATCACAGATTCAGGTTTATCAGGTTGTTCCGCTGCATTAAAAAAAGTGTTGATCTGGGAAAAGTTGCGGGTGTTGCAGGTTCTCGTGTGTCTGTTTGTGTGCGTTGCCCTTTGTGTGAGAGGCCTGAGATGGTGCAGATTGACAAGAGTGCTGAGTTGCATGGGAAAGAGAGTGGCGTGCTGCGTTTGTGGACTCAGACAAGCATGAGGCAAACCGGGTTGGACAGGAAACATCACAGGCAGAGAAAACAACAAGATTAGGGCTCACCCCTCCCGCTCCTCACCCACTGTCCCCTCACCTTTCATGAGTCAGCTGTCCGTGAAATCGTGTTTACTCCACCTCGTTCTCTCTTTTTCACCGTCATATGCGCTGCTTACTTTTTCTCAAACAGATGGTTTACTGGTTACGCAACACGTTTGTCCATGGAAGTGTGAATATGTTAGAAGTGCTCTGCACATGTTGGGGCTGAATTCAACATGCCCTCTCCCACGAGGACTCACACTGATCCTCTTTGTAGAGGAGGCGATGTGAAGTTTTTATCAGGTGTGAGCAGGATCTGCCAGTGTTTTCAGTCCAGTGAACCATGGCCAGTTCTTTCCATTTCAATGAGGATTTGTATTTGAGTGATAATACAGAACAAATATGTGATATAAAACTAACTGCCTTTGCATACTGAGGAGAGAGCTGCATGAAAATGACCAGTTACCAAAGGTGTCACTTATCCTGTAGAACTGTTTCCATCAAACTGTTTTTATACACAATAAAAAAAACATTTAGCAGAAACAAGAATAAAAAAAAAGAGCAGTCCATAAAAACAAAATGTGACTAAATAAGTCTCACCCAACTGTTAGCGCCACCAACTGTTCAAACTGCACTCATGTCATTAATTCACATTTTCTGTGGCAAACTTGGTTAAACTTAAGAGGTTAAGCTTGGAAATTGAAAAAACAAAAAAAGTTCTAGTTCTTTCTTGATGCTGTTTTTGGGCACCCTCCAACTCTCCATCACCACCCATTCTTCACAGATTCACCGACTTCATCAGGTTCAGCAGGGTCATCGGCCACCACCACCACCAGTGTCTGGACACGTTTCACCCTAAACAGTAAACTTTTGTTGTGTTTTGGTTGTTCGTTTACAGGAGAACGGCGTTTTTGGGGCCTGAAAATTAAATGTTTTGAAAACAATGACGTCACTGCCCTGCTTCACGTATGCCTACTATGGTTCCAGCCTTATTCACGTACACAGACGGAACAACAACAACAAACAAAAAACAATGTCGGACTGTCTGGTTCTGTTTGTGCTGCAGACTCTGCTGAGTTTATTAACACTCGTCCAACGTAGATTTGCTGAACCACTACTGTGATCTTATTCTGTGGTGTTGATTTACCATCTCCTGCCCTGGCATACATACTACAGCGGGATCGTTTCGAAAACGTTGCCATGTGAACACAGAAGTTTTTTAAAATGCAAAGAAAAAACTTTTCCGTTTTCAGCAAAAACGTTGTGTAAACTAATCTACAAAGTGATCAGGAAATTATTTACTGAAAGTCCTGAACTGCTGCTAAATGAACTGTGCTTTTCCTTAAAGCACCTTAGATTACAATAAAAACGTATTTAAGATGTGTTCAAACACAACAGGATGTAAAGTTTGTGGTCAAAATTGTGCTGCTTAGAATAATCACCCCTACAGATAACAGAGTCAACAAATCATCCCCCAGGATGTGAAACAGTTTCAACACTTGATCTTCAGTCATTTGATTACTTAAGTAATACATTTCATAAACTATAACTTTGAAACAAGAACTTTTCTTCTGTAAGCCATCATAATCTCAAATAATACATTTTTGAGAGATGAAGGTATTCCAGGAGTTGTATTTTAGGCTGTCTTTGATTTTAGAATACATATTTAAAGCTGATGACTGTCTGGCCACCCCATAATTACCTTACGTTGTGTCCTTCCTCCCATTCTGCCTTCTCCCCCCTCGCCAGCTAATGACCTTTGCGTCTGACAGACAGACAGATGAGTCCATTTTACCCCCTCTGTGTAGATGTCAAAGGGATGATAAAAGAGGAGAAAAATGATGTGATGAAGAGATGAGAAGCTTAGCAGGATTTGACAGGACCCTATTTGAAAGGGCCGGAGCTGAGAGGGCGGGTGGATCAGCAAAACAGGAAGGAGAGCAGAGTTTTCTTTGTCGATCCTTTCAAATGCAGGAATAACAACCTGTGTCACTTTAACTTATTGTTCTCACCTCTGACACCTGCAGCTCAGCTGGGCTGGTAGCGTTGAATATGAGGACTTTTTTCCATGTTGACATGGGCATTTTTTTTTAAAAGTCCTGATTGGTGCATTTGTTCATGAAGCCCGCCCTTTTGTCATGAACATGTTTTTTAATATCACTCATGCAAGCAGACATTCTGTAATTGTAACTGCATTTAAATTCTCCCACACAGAACAAAACCAAAAACTGATGGAAAAATTGATTTTTTTAATTTCCAATATAATCCTAAAGCCATTTCTTCTGTACCAAAGAGTTTCATTGTTGTATAAAAAACTTTTAAAAACACACTGTTCAAGGTGAATGTCATCAAGATGTGCTAACATCTCAGACTTTGGCCTCAACAAACGAGCGAACCAACCAACCAAAAAAAGAAAGAACCACCGAACCAAAGAACCAACGAACCAACCAACAAAAGAAAGAACCACCGAACCAAAGAACCAACCAACCAACCAAAGAACCAACGAACCAACCAAAGAATGATCGAACAAATATTTTATTTATTACAAAGTGCTTTAAAAAAATTAAATCCAAAACATAAAATATAAAACAACATGTATAAATAGATAAATAAAAGATAAATAATACAGAAAATTAAATACCTGTGTCCTGTAATTTACTACCCCTGCTTACAACTCATGGCTGCAAAAAATAGACTTTGTATGAGAAATAAAATAAACGATAGACTGCATTATCAATCTATGGAAAGAAATAATGACAAATAATGTTTAGGCTCTATTTCACGATCAGACTTGATGCTTTTACAGAGAATTTCCATTGTCTTTCCAACACATGTTACAGGTGTAAAAGCTGTTATTGCATGGCTGTCGGTTAATTTAATATAAAGTGAAAGGCACCCTCTGCTTTAAATTGTACAATCAATATCAACATCTCATTTTCTGGTTTTCCATTTCCAAACATCTCCAGACCCCGACGGAGGACGGAGCAGCTTAATCAGCGGTTTAAGGAAAACACTTCTGTTCCTCTGGCTGACATGAAGGACAATGAAGACGGCTGCTGCAGCTCTAGCTGTGTGACTGGAGCCCAGTATGAGCCGGTATTTACATTTCAGTCAATAGAGTATTCACTCAACTGTTTGAGTGACCTTGTAACGTCAGTAATCCCTGCTTCACAATGAATAAATACATAAACAACGACATTTCATCAGCTGGCAGTCGCTCATTCTGAATGAAAGTGAGACAAGAGGGGAAAAAAGAAAGAAATTCACTCACTCTTAAGTCATTGCATCTTATACAGTGCAGATACTGCAGGAACCCTGGTAATGGCCCAATCAAGACTGTACTTGGTTTAGCAAACAGCGAGATAATCAATATGTCGGACCAATTACTGCTGCTCCTTATTAAATACAGTATATGTTACACGTTCTTGATACTGAGCAGACAGAAGAAGTCCAAACCCAGAGCTGTGAATAAAATCTGTGTCAGCACTGTGTCTATGTTTTTATTCCTTTAGTTCCAGCCCTGCAGAATGCAGCGAATTTCAAAGAGCAGAATAGAACTGAGCTCCGTCTGCAACCTGATGTTTTATTCAGAGATGAGTTCACTTCTCCTCACACTGCTACAGTGATTTATGTAGGGTCTGCTGCCACAAATGAGCCTTTTTCCTCCTCAATGCAAAAGACAAAGACAGAAGGAGGAGAAAGCGATTTGCAATTTGGAGCATCAATAAAAATGCAAATAGTGGGAGACCATTTCTCAGCTGTGACAATGGAGGTTTGACTTTGTTTGCGGCCAAAGACGGTGAAACGGCTGGACCCCGCCCGAATCCCCAACCCAGAATATTTTATGTTTAAACTGAAACACTCTTCTTCTTCTTCTTCTTTCTGCAACTGCTGCTTTTTGTAAAGACATGTTTTTCTATGCTACCGTGGCAGACTGTTCGCTGTTGATGTGAGGAGCGGCCCAAGGTCTGTCACTCAATCACGCCATTAGCAACCGTAGGCGCAGCAGGCTAGTAAGAGGCGCTAGTCAGAGTAAAAATAATAAGATTATCCAAAAATCTGACATTCGTCAAATACATGAAACAAACATAAATGCCATGATTTAATTACATCATCCTGTTGCACACTTTTCTTCTGCAATGGTTTGATGTTGCTCGACTGGAAAATGAGTGTCAGCAGCTGTTGATGTCTTTGGAACAACTCCTTACTTTTACATACTGTAGTGGATGGAAAATGTCAATTCATTTTATCTTATTTAGCAGGTTTTAATCAAAAATTATTTAAAATGTGTACTAAATCTGGATTGAAATGGCACATGAGGGACCCCAGTAAGTCAGCCCAAGTGTGGGGTGTCCCACAGGGGCTAGTCCTCGGCCCACACTTCCTTCCACAATGCCCCAACTTTAAATGGCTAATGTTAGCTTAAATTTCTAACATATTCCCATGAGTTGATTTTAAACAGTGTGAGAAATAAAGAAAGAATTAGTGGACGCCTGCTAGAAAACCTGCTTTTTTTCTACTTCTGTCTAAAATCAACGACCCTTTGTTTTTGAGTCTGCCTCAGAGGGCTGTGTAAGAATGGGCGTGATCTTTGAGACAAGCAGAGCTTCATGGCACCAGTGCTGGTGGCCCGCATTGAGAAACCAAGCCCACTACTCCCCAGTACAGTCGCTGCATCAGCTCCTGATGGTAGTCGGAGGTAAAACCGAACGAGCGAGGACAGTGAGACCTTGAGGTGAACGTGTTAAAAACCTTATGAAGTCAATAAGAGTTTTCTTTTCCTGACCTGGTGGTTCCATCCTCGCTGACTCTCCCTCTGACTGAGTAAGTGCACAGGTAAGCTTCCAGCGTATTGGTCCAGACGGAGATGGAAGAAATTCTTGATTGACTCCGATGTGCAGCACAATGATTTTTTTTCTTTTTATGTGTGTGAGAAGCAGAAGTGGTTGTTTTTGAGTGTGCATGTAGACACACTGTCACGTTTGACTGAGAACTAAAGGTAAATGCCTTCCTTTTAGTGCAAAAGTTGTCGACTTATCCTGTTTGTTTGTTTTTAAACTGCACGTCTGCAAAGCTGAATATTATATTTATATGCAGCTTTTCATTTACAGACATTTACAATAAAGTATTTAAATTTTACTCTGCTTTCTAAAATGAAACCTTTGGTAAAAGACAGACACACTGGAGTAATCTTGACCCAAGAGGGAACATAGGGATTAAACCTCTTTCATATCCAACGCCTTCCTTTCTTCTTCTTTCATTTCTCGTTTCCTTCCTCCACTCATCATTCTCTACTCTCCAACCTGCGTGAATGCATTTGCACATTTGCCATTTATTTATGCTAAATAGCCACCGTGCAAAGAACGTGCACGGACTACGAACCCTGCTGTAAACCCCACCTGTCATATTAAAGTTGTTGTCACGTTTACACGTGTGAGGAAGCACTAGTGTGTGTCCTCACTGGTTGGCAGTAATGTAGTAGAGTTTAGGCAGAGTGAATGATTACTCCGTTTATAGGGATTTGATTGCAACCCAGAAACCAGCCCACATTCTCCGTCTGTCAGCTGCCGGCGAGCAGCCTGCCGTCAACATTTTATTCCCTGAAACTCTCTCTCTCTCTCTTCCCTTTTCTTCTCTGATTCATTTTCCTTCGCTCCACTTTCTCAACAAATGTATTTATTTGTCTCGCCCCCCCCTTTTTCTGCATGTGCTCTGATTTCCCTGGGAACTCAAAGGCAACATATGCCTTCTCAAAATAACAACCCAACAGGCGCGCAGTCTCTTGAATGCATTAAAGGCGATGCATTTACAGGCACTCGTTATTCCATGCGGATTACCTGGAATGTTGACATCTGGGTGTAATACTTCAAATATTTGTTTACTCTGAGCTCCTAGACGCCAAGAATGAGGTAACATTAGTTTATGAGACAAAATTAATTATCTGTACCAGTTCCTGTAGGACCAGAACCTGAGTGTGTCTGCAGATACAGTATGTATGTAGCACAGGGTCACAGTGTTGTTCATGTACATGTGGGCGTATGTTTTATACTCTCCTGTCTCACACATGAATGGAAAAAGGTTTCTAGAGTACCCAGAAGGCTTTGCTATGAATAACGTTTGTGTCCCAAAACATCCACCGATGTTGAACCGATACCCTGGACGTAACCTGAACTAAACGTGCAATTTTTAAAATTATATTATATATTATAATAAATTCATTATGTCTAAGAGTATTTACATTTAAAAAATAAAATCCTTATAATCAGTACTGTATATATTAGAATGATTACTCATAATATAAGATGTGCGATCATACCCAGTGAGTCAACGTTGAAATAAAATTTAATATTTTAATATTTTAAAAACATGCAGTGCTCTTGAGGTTTAGCGGTTTATTCTCTATGTTCGTTTATTGTTGCACCTTTCTTGTGTCTTCCCCCGTCTAATTATTTCCACCTGCTCCTCCCTGTACCACCTGTTTGTCTCCTCACTGCTGTATTTAATCTGTGTGATTCCTCCTGTTCATTCATCAGTCAGCTGATGTCATGTCACTCTTCCAGACTCTGGATCCAGTGTTTCTCAGTGTTCTTCATGCTCCATGTTAGTTTCCCTGGTCTCACATTTTGGTCATGTTACTTTTGGATTTTCTGTTACTACTCTGTTCAGTTTACCGATTTGAACCTTATTTTTGCACAGACTATATTTTCCTGTAAAGTGAAGTAGTAAATCTCTGAACTGCACCTCCCTCGTCTTTTACTTGTGTCTGTACCTGCGTCCTCCACACAAAACTGCCTTGAATCCTAACAGTTCCTTGAAAAAAACGTCCACAGACACAGCCCATAATAACGGGCATTACTCATGAACAGATAAAGCTAGAAACTCCCAAACACGTCCAGCACATCCCAAACAAATGTGTGCAACTTTCTGTGTTGACATTCTCTTGTTCTTTTACAATAGTTTCTAGTGATTTTATCAATATAATAATATTTGTTTTTGTTTAAGGCCTAATATCCCCTTTAATAGTGTATAGAAGTGTTTATTGAATGACACTTGAAGCTGTAGCATAAGTCCAGTCAGGAAGACTAAACCTTCACACCCTCAGGCTGCATCATGGTCTGGGCTCTCAATTACAGCGACACACCTTTATTGTCAGCCTATCATGTTGCTGCTGTCTTTTTAAATATGACTCACCCTCCCCATCACCACCCAGTCTTCACAGAATCACCAACGTCATCATTCATCAGGTTCACCAGGGTCATCAGCCACCACCACCACTAGTGTCTGGACTCCAAGGGGGGGATATATATCTTGCTGCTGCTCAGGACAGATGGCCTTCGATCTCAGTCTCCCCAAAAAAAACTTTCAAACATACTAATTATCACACATCATTTGATGTAATGAACATTCTTATTTACTCCAACCACTCTAGTCTCTCCTGATTGAAATATAGATAGCTGAGGTTGTGCTGAAAATAAATCTGTAGTATTTGATGACACTGTTAAAAAAAACTAAAAAAAACTCAAAACACAAAGGACTGCAAAAACTTAAAAGTGTGTAACTCAGAGGGTTAATGCCATTAATAGAAAGTTCTGGCATAGCAAACATTTAACTCACCTGACTGATCAGCTGTCTCCACTCCAAGACAACAAGAAGAAGCTGTTGCTGCTGATATTCCCATAACGTGCCGAATTAGCATTTTCTTTCATTTGTTACATTTCAGAAATTCACATTTGATGATTAGTTGAAAAAATGGATTATGAAACCTAAATAACTATGCAAATAATATACATATAAATAATCTTAACGCACTTGTGGCAAATTACGATCATTATTGATTACGGTCATTATTATAATTGCTGTTTGCATTTGGCATGTTTCCATAAACATGCTGCCATCTGAATATACAGACCTCCACAGTGTACACACACACACACACACACACACACACACACACACACACACACACACACACACACACACACACACACACACACAGCAGCCATCATCCACTCCCACTGAGCCAGGAATAGGCACATATCCCTTCTCCGCTGTCTCAACACATCATTGATATACGAGTTAGCTGTGATGTGTGAGGTTAAATACAAAGACGGTTGATGCCGATGGCGGCTCATGGTGGGCGGGGATGGGGGGGGGGGGGTGTAAGTAGGTAGAGGGGGAGAGGTTAGGAGAGTGGGTGTCCTGAATGATTCATGCCAGGTTCTCCTAGAACACCAGCAGCAGGATACGATCATCTGATATGAAGAGTTTTCTCTCGGCTCTCTCATGCAGGAAAGTTCAAAGTTATTGATCGGGCCAGAGAGCTCAGTCAGAGTAGGTGTTCCAGATACCTGGTCCTCCAGATGGTTTTATTTTTATGAAGCGGGGCAGGCCCATCACCGAGTGCGCCTGGTGGGACATCACAAAGAATCCCTGCTCTTCTATCTCAGATCTCCTGCTTCTTTTTCCATTCATCTGCACTGTTTCCCACCTCTGTTGGCCTTTCCTGCTCCTGTTCCGCCCCCCCGCTCCAAGGACGTGGTGTATAGTGTGAGATAAGGAATGGCAGAGTTGTGAACAGAGGGTAGGCAGGCAGGATCACTGTTTATGGACTTTTGAGCCTCGTCTCGGAGAAAGGTAATTTCACGCTTGACGGCTCCGACTCCAGTCCCAACATTGTCCCTGTGATTAATTAGGCTCCTTAAATGAACAAACCAGGATCCAGGTGAAGATGTTAATTATCCCACCGTTATGCAGATAGAATACAGTCACAGCCCTGCAGCGCTGGTTAACACATGCGTTCCTCATACGCATTCACAAGGGCTGACATGCAGCCACATACACATCTACATAGAAACGAGAGAAAATGAGAGGGAGGGATGTTGGAGCTAAAAAAGAGGAAGAAATCTTTCCTTCAAAGCAGCTGTTGGTCTGGATTCACCTTAAACTCACCACCAAAGGAACAAACAACACACCACACATTATTTTATAACACACTGGAACCTGAATCATCCACTTCCAGTCATCTTTGTTGTATAACAGCCATAAGATAAACCTGTCTGGATCACTGGGCTCTATAAAGTTAGAACATATGGGTCCTGTGGGCCAAGTGAAAGAATGATGTTCTCTTCATAAATGTTTGAGTCCCGTTTCCATCATTTGTTTTGTTCTATATTGTATTTAGAATTAAATTAATTAGGTCACACCAAAATGAGCTAAACACGTGATAAAGCTGTGAAAAAACTAGTCATGTTATGGTTCACCGTTTGATTAGTCATTTCCTGTTTTATTTTGAAGTTTTCCATGTTGTGTTTGTTACTTTTGTTTTTTCCATTGGTTGTGATTGTGTACGGCAGCTCGCTATTTAAATCACACATCTGGGCGCTTTCCTACAGCTCAGGTCATAAATTAATTTCAAACTTTAAATATTCATTCAAGAGATTTTCTTCCATAAGTTTTATCAGAGCAGGTGTTTTTAGTTTTTCATGAAACCTAAGTTAGAATTTTGCAATGAAAGGACCTTTTTTTAACTTTGTGTCACGTGGGAGTAAAACTTACATCGATGCACCAAAACGTGAGGCATGAACGCAGGTCTGCTGGTTCTCTAATCAACTCTGTTCTGAAACAGAAGGCTGGTCTTTTTTTAGAAAAGCAGACAAATTATCGCATCTTTCTCTCCAGACGATGAAGGACATGATGACATGTTGATGCTGCTGATTCAGCCCTGCAGAGCGACCTTTCCAGATGAGTCCGGTTTGCGGTGGTGTGTGTCGCCTGAAGTGCGACTCTCTCTTTGTGTCTCTCTCAGTGTGAACGAACAGCACGCAGACATCGGATAAACTATTAAAGACTCAATTAGACGGCCTGTGTATTGGATTCCTGTGGCTATCTGTCCTATTGAAATGCCATTACAGAGAGGAGGAAAAAGAGAGATAAAGAGAAGAATATAGAGACAAACACACAAAGAGAGAAACAGAGAGAGATAAGAGTCAAAGGGGGAGGCTGAACGGAGCGCCTCTGGCATCAGAAGATGATTGGAGCTCGGCCAACCTAATGTGACACACATAAGTTATGGCCTCGGTTTTTCTCGTGTCGCAGTACAGAAGCTGACATTCCAGATAGCAGGCTGGTAATCCAGTAATGCAGTCTGAGAGCGATGTGTTTTTCAATTCAATAAAAGCCTCACTGATACGTTTTCATGACAAATGAGCTTTATAAGAAGGAGCTTGTTCATGTCTGCAAGCGAGAAATAAGTGAGTTTAATATCAATATAAATGGGATTATGTATTTTTTGTAGGTTCCTTTTTTTTTTTTACAAAGTTGTGGTTTCTCACTTTAATTCTTCTTTCTTTCACTTAGTTTTATTTCTGCCCCCTAATTCCCAGCAGTTTATCCCTGTTTCCCAATTAATGTTTGTGAACTGAGGACCTTCTCGTTTTTTAAATTATTATTTTACATCACAGAATCACGGTTAAATGTCCATCCATCCATCCATTCATCCATCCATCCATCCATCCATCTTCTGTAACCTATGGTTACACCCAGAGAGGCTGCAGGTCTGGATTTGAACTTGTACCATGAGCACGACGGTGACGCTCCATGGTAAATGTAATTAAACTTTTTTCTAACACTAAATACCTACTTTGATTGATTTTAATTCATTAAAAATATAAAATTCAAAATTATTAGTTGCATGAATATTCATTCCATCCATGTTAACAGGAGATGCAGGTGTTTCGGGCTCAGACTGAGGGGCCTGGACTTTGATTTGACCACTGGGCAACTAAGTTTGGTGGAAATCAGTTCAGTAGTTTTTGTGTAATTAGGGAAAATCTTTGTAATGTTAAAGAAACTGGGAATAATTGCCTGGATCCAGATCTTCACCAAAACTGAATCAGCTCTTTCCATCCAGGAGTTTTATCTTGATACTGCTAACAACAAAACTCTCAGAGCGAAAACTTAAACTCCTGGGCAGCAGTTTAAAAAAAAAGGTTTTTACTTTATAATTCTTCAGGCCTCTCAACCCTGTCACCCGCCCTCTCTTCTCCCCTCCTGCCCCCTGCATCGACACATTCCTTGTTCCTATAGCAACCCATCCTCATCCCTCTATCAGGGTGTATATACATAGCTAGTCTCCAGGGTATTCGTTCTCCAGCTCAGCAAAGATATTAGCAATTATGTGCTTGTTAGGACTGAGTCGGAGATAAGAAAGATGTGTCTTGTGTCTGATTACTTTTGCTCTGTGTTCCTGGGAGAAGCCTGGGAGTCCTCGGGGGGGCAGCGCCCCCTCTGCTAATCAAGCCGGGGCCCTGATGGAAATATTGTACTTTCACTTGATTATTCATGCATGAAATATTGAGTAAATGGAAATGTGGGAGAGCTCTTCTGTGAGGTAATAGTTGTGACCATTAGCCTCCCCCCAGCTCTTAATGTCACTTTCCCCCCTGTTTGGACAGTATGAACAGGCGTTTACGGCCATGGATACATCACATGCTGCTCCGTGTGGCAAACAGAGCTGTGGTGGAAATCAATGCTAATGTTTGTAAGTGGTTTTGGATTTTTGGGTAAAAATCTCAAGGTCAGAACCTCCCTCTGAGAGCGCAGTGATCGCCCACCCACACACACATGCACATAAAACCATCCCGGTCTGTGCTATGTGTTGATGAGACAGGAGCATGAGGGCCGCATGTGCATCACTAATGCAATTCCATCTCACCAGATGGCCTGAGTTTTTCACTTTTTTTTTAATTCTTCCCTCATTCCTTTTCCTCCTGCACCTCTTATTCCCTCTCCTTCTTCTGCTCCATCCTTCACATCTTCTTTTCTTTCTACCCTCCATCTCGATTTTCCTCATTTTCCTGTGGCTTCACGTATCATGGTCATCCCTGTCTGTCATCTTCTTGAATACCCAACTCACGACTCTGAAATGTTTATTAATGCAGCGGCAGAACGTATCTGAGTTTGGAGTCTGGGCTCCGAACCCATGACTGCCCTGCAGATATGTGTATATGGATATATTGGGGAGTGATGAGAAAACTTCTTGAACCCCCTAAACGGAGCTTACAGGTGGATGCTGAGGTTGGGGGGGGGGGAGGAGTGCAGCAGCAGCGTTGACAAGCAGAGGGTGAGATGGGAGATTGTTGCAGCTTAATAAAAAGCAGAGTGTATCATATTTGATCCATGACATTTTGAGACCTCTATATCATCAGTGTGACAATTTATTTCCTAAAAAACCTAATGTATACAATCAGATACATGCAGTTCACAGATAATCCACCAGAGGGCAAAATGCATGTAACAGAGGAGCTTCATCTAAAGTAGCTGTCATTCCACAGGTGGGTTTGTGTGGATATTTTTTCCAATTTTGAAAATATTAAGGTAATAAAAACATTCAAATTGTTAGTAATACTTCAATAGGAGCATTTGATGAAGTGAGGTAATGTATAATTATTTAATATTTTGTAGCCTATTTTATAGTAAAACCATGTTTAAAATGTGTATCAAATTAGATACAGCAGGTTTATAAGATATCTGTAAGTCTGTCAAATGTTATTTTATTGAATTTCATGCATTATGCATAAATAAAACATTGATTATTTAAGTAAACCAATTAACGTTTTAAATGACATAATTAGACACATTTATTGTAAAAATTGAGATATTGAGTTATGATAAATTGATAATAGTTGGGTTTTGCTCATTGATTATCACCAAAAAATAATAATAATAATAAATGACCAAATGAAAGAAGAAATGCACAATAATTTGTTTTTGGAGTGTATTTATAGGATGCAGCAGTGCAGATGTGCTGATAGAGATGGAAGAACTGCACAGACAATCACTTCTCCCATGTTTTAAGTATGTTTCTGAAAATATTTAAAGGTAAACTTAAAAGATTAAGGGAAAAAAAAGTTGTGTTCTGTATGTTTTTGTTGGCTTAAAAAAAACACGCTGGGTGCTAAAAATTGTAAAAAAAATGCCAGATGTATCAAATATGATACAAAACAAAACTCATATGCTTTTTTTCTTGTTATCGTCAGAGGGTCCAATAAAGAATCCAGTTTCAAAGAATCACAGTTTTCTGGTGATTATTTGATGTTTCAGGCTTTACAGGGTAACTTAAATATTGGGAGGGTGTGTCGATGACGTCTGAGGAGAATAAGGCATGTCATCTGCATATGTGTGTTTGCAGCAGTGCAGTCGGAACTAGCTTTGCTCCTCTGTCCTCCCCTTCCTCTCTCCTCTCTCCCCCCCACCATGTCCTCTTAAGCAGGACTCCTTATCATCAGTCGACGGCTGAAGGTCCAGTCAAGTATTCTGCGCCGCTGATCCGCTCTCAAGCTTCAGTTATTATCTGTGTGGCTGTTTGATCAGCCTGACATGTTTCCTCTGCTCCAGGTTTTCCTCCAGAGGTGCGGCGATCAGAAAAATACACACTTGATTGAATCCATGCTGTGGGCTCAGAGCGTAGAGCCCGGCTGAGTGACGGCTCTGCTGATTATAATGTGCTGCAGCATGTGTCAAACATACCAGCAACACCATCGGCTGCATTTAAAAACCAAGGATTCTGCCCCCCCCAACGCCTCGTCCCTTTTACCTGCTGCCCTTGAGCAAACACCCACATCAGAACTCATCATCCTGAGAGTCAGTCAGGAGGATTGACTGTGGTGTTTTCTGTTCTCCGCCTTGTCATCAAAAAAGCACTATTAGGGTTGTAGCATCAAGGGTACAGTGAAGGAGGTTTTTCTATTGGATTGCAGCAGAGTTTTCATGGCAGCTGGGGATTTGAATAGCATTCCATTACAGAGCACAGCGAGGCAGGTGATAAACCACATCTGCCCCTTTTTGTTGTTTCTCATTTTCTGTGCCGGAGCATTACGGCTCCAAAATGTCTTGTGTTGACGTTAAAGTGTACAAAAAAATAAAATAAATGAGGAGACTCCAGAGTGTTGTTTTTTCATTCCGCTCAGGAGGTTTCCCACATAAATGCACTGCTGCCATGTTAAGTTTCTCAATGTGAGCTTCTCTCCTCCGTATCCCAGCAATCTGATGCTTTTTATTCTGGTGTTTTCAGTTTGCATCAGTGAAACACCTGAAAGCAAAGATTCCTTATCTGTAGGGTAGAGAGAGCTTTAAACTTCACTGTCACCCAAAGTGGAGTAAAAATCTGTCATTTCTGAAACCTCGCATTTATGTGATAGTTTTACATTTTCATTAGCACTGCACTTTAAAAAAAAATAGAAGAAGTAGGGCTAGGGTTAGGGGCTTGAGCAAAACACTTTAAGGTCACGTAAAAGGCTTGGAACAAAAATACATCACATCCCAACTCCTTTAGAATCAGGGTTGGATGGAAGATTTTTATTGAAACAGGGAATCTCAATGGAGAATTTCAGTAAAATTCCTAGAAAGTGCTCCTCTTTTAACCCTTATGTAATTGTAAATACTTGAATCATTTTGAAATAATCACATAATATCAATTTATTATGTAATTTCAGGATTGTCTTCTTAAAAAAAATAATGATTTGATTGTTTTTATTTGTATTTTTCATTTCTGTCAGGATCTGCCATTACGCCTCCCTCCCCCTCTCCCTCTCCCTCTCCCCTCTGATGTACCTTGTAAGGTAACGATGTTCTCTAACGGTGGACTGGGAGGTCATAAGGTACATCTTTTTCACTTCACTTTCTTCTTCGTTGTTTCCGCACATATTTGCCGGGCCTTGCTTGAATTGTAGCTACACTTCCCCCCCAACCATTTCCGATGGTGTTGCTCCGATTTGTCCGTCTCGTCCGTATCTGTAAACTCTTTAAAAAATGTGTCCGATTACGTACAAAATGAACGCAGAAGATGAACAGAGGGCTCAGTCCGTCTTTAACGTAGAGCATCAATGGGCCTTTATACTTCCACAGATGTCCACAATGGTTCCCAGTCAGGTGTTTGGATATTAAACATGTTCAAGCGGCGTCCACTGATCATCTAAACGTGGGTCTGGGCTGACGGACGTTAGTCAGACATGATCCACAGTGAACCAGATGATCCGGTACGAACACGTGGAACGTTTTCAGATGAAGTCAACAGAAAGGTGTCCTTTTAATGTTGACCACAAAAAACACAATCCGGGCAGATTTACGATTCTTACAAATATTTGTTTATGCAAATCTGTTTATGCAAATATATAAACAGCATTTTTAAGAGATTGTTGCCTCCTGAAATACAGGAGATCCAGATAAAGGCACCAGACATGCAAACACACAGAGAGAGAGAGAGAGAGAGAGAGAGAGAGAGAGAGAGAGAGAGAGAGCAATGAATAAAGCAATCAGTGGTGTCTGTCATGGCTGACAATGAAGCAGAGAGCTGGTCTCCTCTCCCTGAGGCCTGATGAAAATATATGAGATGTACACTCAAAGTTCACTCTGAAGTCCTCCTCTCTCTCTGTCACTCCACACCACTCATCCCATCTATCTGCCTTTCTTCTCAGACACACCTTCAAACATGCACACACACAGAGACACACACACACAGACACACACACACACAGACACACACACACACACACACACACACACACACACACACACACACACACACACACCTTCAAACATGCACACACACAGAGACACACACACACACACACACACACACACACAGACACACCTTCAAACATGCACACACACAGAGACACACACACACAGACACACACACACACAGACACACACACACACACACAGACAGACACACACACACACACACACACACACACAGACACACCTTCAAACATGCACACACACAGAGACACACACACACAGACACACACACACACAGACACACACACACACACACACACACACACACACACACACACACACACACCTTCAAACATGCACACACACAGAGACACACACACACACACACACACACAGACACACCTTCAAACATGCACACACACAGAGACACACACACACAGACACACACACACACACACACAGACACACCTTCAAACATGCACACACACACACACACACACACAGACACACACACACACACACACACACACAGAGACACACACACACACACACACCTTCAAACATGCACACACACAAAGACACACACACACACACAGACACACACACACACAAAGACACACACACACACACAGACACACACACACACAAAGACACACACACACACACACACACACACAGAGACACACAGAGACACACAGAGACACACACACACACACACAGAGACACACAGAGACACACACACACACACACAGAGACACACAGAGACACACACACACACACACAGAGACACACACACACACACACAGAGACACACAGAGACACACAGAGACACACACACACACACACACACACACAGAGACACACAGAGACACACAGAGACACACAGAGACACACACACACACACACAGAGACACACAGAGACACACAGAGACACACACACACACACACACACACAGACACACACAGGTAGACTTTCTGACGAGCCACAGAGGAATCCTTTGTGTTTCCTGCACATCCTTCTTACTGTACCTGGAGACGCCCCCGTCTGTCTGAGCCTTTTTAATATTCTCTGTCTCTCTCTCCCCCGTCTGTCTCTCCTCTCTCTCTCTCTCTCTCTCTCTCTGCTTCTCTCCATCTCCTTCATTTTATCTACTATAATAGGATAATTGTGTCAGTGACCCTGATGCTCGAAACCCTCAGGCGATTATGAAGATGAAACAAAGTGGTTTACATAATTCTGTTGACCCGTCGGCTCGTGTGTGTGTGTGTGTGTGTGTGTGTGTGTGTGTGTGTGTGTGTGTGTGTGTGTGTGTGTGTGTGTGTGTGTGTGTGTGTGTGTGTGTGTGTGTGTGTGTCTGTGTGTGTGTGTTTATGAGTGGATTACATACACCTGTATTTACTTTCTAATGGCATATAATGTGTGACCTTGTGTCAAGGAGTTATCAGCGTTTCCCCGGTTAAGCCAACTTACCTGAATACAAAAGAGGTCTGTTGAACTTGGGAACACAAGTGCAGGATTTCTCCCCCCGTCTCTCTCTCACACAAACACTCCCTCCCCCATAGTGTGTGTGAGAATTAGCAAGGTTGTTTTTCAGCCCTGCATAGTTGCAGGCTATTATAGAGGCGATACCCAGGGAACGGACGCATTATGAGTGTTGGAGCGGCTAAGAGCCAAAGAACAGATGAGTTCTCCTCTGACTACGTCTCCATCCAGGCCTCATGCTGGTCCTGTGGGCATTCAGCCTCCATAAACACACATATGGTATGAGGCTATTCTATTCTCGTCTTCCACCCTGGACCTACTAGATTAATGCAGGTTAATGCATTTCAGCCTTACATGTTCGGTTCTTTACCTAGAGAATGGATGTGTGATCGTTTACCTCGTGTTTCATCGATACAGAAAGCACATTTTTTAAAATTCTGCAGGTCGCCATGCAGATAATTTGTGTTCTATGGTGGCCAAGACAAAAAAAAAAAAAAACAGAGGCTTGGCATAGAGCGAACACAAACTGATGATTACATGGTTTGTGGTTCAGGCTTTACTGAAGTCTAACAACCTGACAGTGAGACTGAAAATGAGCAAACAGTTTAAGTTTATGTCGCTGTGGTTTTAACAAATCTACTGGAAGTGGGTGAAGAAGCATGAATAATTTGAAAATGAGTATGAATATTATTTAAACGCCGAATAAAACTTCATGTATATCAAATCAAATGTATGAATGGATTCTCTGTGTGTGTATATATATATATATTATTCATATATATATATATATATATTATTCATATATATATATATATATTATTCATATAGATAATATATATATATATATATATTATATATATATATATATATATTATTCATATATATATATATATATTATTCATATATATATATATATATTATTCATATAGATAATATATATATATATATATATATATATTATTCATATAGATAATATTCATACTCATCAAATGTTTTCATATTAAAGATGTAGACTGTTTTAACTGTTTAACTTACAGAGGAGAATTAATGCAGACATTTTTTTAAAAACATATTGCTGCAATGACATCACAATCAGCATCCCAGGAAGTGGCTGAAAATGTAGCTTAAAACTGCAGTGAGTTATGCCGACTTTACACTAAATGACTTCTCTACAGATTTTACTGTCGCAGACAAATTTTCAGTGTCTTAATAGAATCATGATAGTTTTACCAGAGTTGCGGCTCAACCGCTGTCATCTGGTTTACCAGCCAGAGAGGTAACCCTGCAGAGGTAACCAGACGACACACACACACACACACACACACACACACACACACACACACACACACACACACACACACACACACACACACACACACACACACACACACACACACACACACACACACACACACACACACCTCATCTTAACATATTTTGTCGCGTTTAATTTGTTTGCCTTTAGCACCAAACACAAACGACAGCCATAATCAGACGGCTCTCCTCGTCTCCACCCTCTCCTTCGGTATCATTTATCATGAACATGACAAATTACTTTAGGTGGTGTTGAGGAGTGGATCAGCCATGTATGCATGTGTGTGTCTGTATTTCCACTCCAGATATAAACACCAACCTTGTTGGGACCACTAAGCCCTGTCCTTCTTTTTGTTCTTCTTCTTCTTCGACTGCTCCTGATTCGGGGTCGACATCATCAGGTTTTTTACGCAACCCTTCCTGTTTATCCGGGCTTGGGACTGGCATCAAGGACTGGGATGAGCACTGGGGTGGGCGATCTTGCTCAAGGGCGCTCTGACATGTAGACTTCAGGGCTGGGGATGGAGCCACCGACCTTCCCATGAGGGGACGACTGCTCTTATCACCTGAGCCAAAGTTGGCCACCAGTAAACCCTGTCCTAATGAGGCGAAGCATAATTTCTGATGGTAGCACGGTGGCATCACAGCAAGAAGGTTCTGGGTTCAGATCCACCTGAAGTCTTTCTGTGTAGAGTTTGCTCGAGGTTCTTCCTCCCCCAGTCCAAGACCATGTAATGTAGGTGAATTGGTGACTCTGAAAATGCCTGTAGATGTGTGGCCCTAATGTACTTGCGATGTGTCAAAGGGTGTACGCCGCCTCTCGCCCAATGTCAGCTGTCAGCTGCTCCAGCCCCGTGACCCTACACAGGATAAGCCGTTGCAGAAAATGGTCAGGGCTGAACGGAGGTTAGGGTTGGTGATTTGGTGACTTAATTTTTTTGAATGATAAATTTAAATGTTCCTCCTTGAAAGAAGAAAATTCTCCTATTTCTTTAATAAAAGTATTAAAGTTGATGCAACAGAACCAGAGTCGTCGTCTCCTTTCTTGTCAAACCTGGTGCCTACATTAGAACATAACCTCTGACTCTGATGCTAGTGTATTTGTTATGCTAGTAGCGGCTAATGTAGCCTCAAGTAGAGATGAGGAGCAGGCTACAGAGGTCTGAGGTCAGAGGCTGATTTATACAATAAAACTTCCCAAGACTCATCAACAGACTTTGAGCTTTATAATTAGTCAACTTTATGCAAGTTATACAAAAAAAAAAAACTAAAAACTTAATCATCTACTATTTTTCTTAACAGATGAAAAGTTTAGAGTTTGGAGACATTAAAGACTTCCTGTATGTGTGTTCAGATGTTTTTATTGGAGATGTAGACGTTTTGTTTGTTTGTTTTGGTTGTCACAGTTTTATCACCTCACCTATCGTGTGTTGATCTTTTTCCATGTGGGTGTGATGAGCTGCACAACAGGTGCTTGGAATGAATACACAACAAAGTGTGAAGTTCTCTTCATGCAATCACAGTATTGAAGGAGAACTTTGTTTGATTACAATTTTGGTTTTATTTTCTTTGGCTATCATTCGTATGATGTGGGAGTGACCAAATCAGGGTGCACCTGAATAATCAGCAGTGATCCCTTATTGCACACACAACTGGTTAAATCCACAGCCTCCCGGTTACATTTTATGGTTAAGAAATGTATTACAACACTTGAAACTAGAGAAACTTACATTAATTCTTTGTTGCTCCACAATGAGAAAATGTAGCCTGTGCTGAATCTAAGCTTTAGATTTAAGATTTAAATCTCAGCTATTGTTGCTATAATTATTTATTTATACTTTATTTTTGATTATACCACATCAATGAAGCCTCTCATATTAAATTCCCAAGTAACTTGACCTTCCTTTTTTGTTTGTTTGTTTTTTCTTATTTATTGTTCATGTTTATGTTTCTTTGATATTCACTCATTTATTTACTTTTTTTACGAATTTATTGTTCCATTTTGATTTAATTGTAAAATAAACGTTAACTGCTTTGCACATATCTGTAGAAATGTATTTGAAAACCAATAAATGGTTAAAACACATGGCAAAATAAGGTGAATTGGAAAAAACAACATTATGAAATGAATTAGTCCAAATTAAATAAAACATGGAAAGGTGCAAAACGTGAACACAAACTGTCTGACAGTTAAAGTAAGTATGATTGGAAAAAGTAAGACATTGGTTCATAATCATTGGATGTTAATAGCAGGCAGTTTGTTTTTGTTTAGAAGGGTTTAAGATGCTTAAAACACGATTGTTTGTCTATTTTTATTTTTTTCAAAATTGCTGAATTACCAGATTTCAGCAATTAAATTGTTGTTATTGTGTCAGGAATGTTGTCTGATCTGAAAATAGCACCTATGCTGTAATAAACCAGAGTCAGTTTGTTTATTACCTCTGGGAAAAAGACCTGTTTATGCAGCAGCATTTTTCTTAGTGTTTTTAAAACCTTCTACATTCACATGGCAACGTTTTCAAATGATTC
>CM075194.1:2010000-2120000 GCA_037577475.1 Chaunax sp. Z400 | reverse complement strand
ACACTCAGTATTTGTAAATAAAACAAACTATCCGCAAAATTACGTTCTTGCAAAACACATATTATTCCGTATCATAGCAACCAAAGCGCCTCAGCTGAAAAACGCTGCTGCTCTAAAACGCTCCCAGCTGGATGCTTTGAAGGACACGGTCCCTTATTCCAGCTGTACCAGTCCCATCTCTCACCAGATCATCACCAAAATGTAATCACATCTAGGATATGCTAGGGTCCATCTTTGGTGAAAAATTCATGCGAATCCATCCATGAGTTTTTGCGTAATCCTGCTAACAAACAGACAAACAAACCGAATGGATCACACAACATCCTTGGTGGAGGAAATAACTTCAAACACAAATAAAAAGTAGTATCAACCCATCGTTGTGAAACCACCAGGTGAGGCATCTTATAATGAATAAATTAAAATCTATATCAGCGTCTGATTAGGAGAAGTCATCATCATCATCAGTTTGGACGACGATCAGATCCTTGACGCATTTTTCACCTGCTTACAATTCAGTGTTATCGGCTGGTTAACCAGCTGCCAACCAATCCTCCCGTCCCTCTCAGCTCCTCTATCTATCTTTAGACATGCCTAACAAACCGCTTCATGCTCTGTCTCCTCAGCGATGTCTGATAAACCCTCTCACTCTCCTGCACACAGACATGCCTGCCTCTATCCATTACCTTTCCCTAATGAAAATCCCTTTCTCCATCAAACACCATCCACAAATATCTCAATTTCAGAAAAAAACAACAACCAGTGTCTTCCTAACCGTCATCTCTCAGCTCCAACACCTCTAAAAGCTTTATCTTTCAGCACATTCACCGTTCAGATTCAGGGAGAATTGTGCTTTTTTGATGAAAACTAATTTAGTGCTGTTTTGCATGAATTTGGACCAATTAGAAGGGAACAAAGATAGAAAAATGGGAAATGAAAATAAAAGGATGATATTTTAAAGTCCAGGGGAAGGCATTTGGAGTCATTGAAGCTGAGTGTGTGTGTGTGTGTGTGTGTGTGTGTGTGTGTGTGTGTGTGTGTGTGTGTGTGTGTGTGTGTGTGTGTGTGTGTGTGTGTGTTTGCCTGTGAATGTGTGATTGGCTTTGCATTATGATGAGTGTACGGGGGTGGCAGAGTGTTGACATGCAGAGCACAATGCCTCCATAAGCAACAGGATAATGAATGCATTTGGGCTCCCACGTTCAAACACAACTAGCGAGGCTGTTTACTCGTTTAACAGACAATGTTCCCTCTGATATTCTAATTTCCCTCTTTTAGTGGCTGACCAGGTGCACGCATGGGTGAGAGCAAGTGCAGATAAATGCCTGCTTGTGCGAGCGTGTGCAAATGCCTCTTTGTGTGTGCATACGCAGAGCATCGGTGTGTAACGGTGCTGAGTTCTAGTTTAGCTGCCAGGCACAGAAACTCATTTGAGCTGGAGCTTCGGTTCAGAGGAGGCCCGAGGCGGCGGTTTCTCCAGGCCGACGCCGCGGATGGCTCTCATTTTTACCCCGTTATCAGAGCCTCTCTCTGGGCTGAGCCTGGCGGGAGGCCTGGCTGCCTCGACGTTGCTCCAGGCAAGGCAGATAGCAACCAATCACTGGCACTGAAGACACTGCCCCACGGCTCTGCAGACGCTCATTAGCATATGCAGGTGTGTGTGTGTGTGTGTGTGTGCTAATCAAAATGCAGTAGGACTGCTCAGTGTGCAGTATGTGTGTGGGCTTGATTCCTGGTCAAACCAGTGTTTGATCATATTTTGTTTACTTTTGATGCTTTTATCATCTAAAACTACACACACACACACATAAGTAGACAAAGCTTAATCACAGCGGTGCATGTGTGCGCTGCATTCCCTGCTCCTTCTCATCTATCTCATAGCACATGATTTATGTGAAAATGATTTGTAGCTACAAACACACACACTCACAAGGATGCACACACACCAACGCACACGGTCCGTCATCGTATTTATGACAGCGGCTGCACCGAGGGGATATTGAACTTTCTCTTCAGTTATCAATGTTTCGCTTTTGATTGATGACCTTTATTGTAATTATTTATTGAAAGGCGGGAACAGGATAATTAGAAAAGGTCCGGAGGGGAGGAAAGTGCTGATCCATGGGGAATTCTGAGGAGGAAACCGGAACGCTGAAGGTGATAAAGTTCACGCATCTCCTCAGAATTCCGTGTCAGCGCACGGGGAGGAGGGGGGGAGGAGGGGGGAGATCTGCAGGAGGAATCAATGATCAGAGCTAATGGCATACTAATGATGTAACTACTCATCCATACGGCTCAGGCAGAGGGAGGGAGAGAGAGAGAAAGACGGTCAGAGAAAGAGAAGAAGAAGAAGAAGAGAGAAACACTGGACAGTTTTATATTTAAATTTGTTAGAAACTGTAAAGTTGAGCCAGTAAATGAGTTTAATTCCATTCTGAACAGGCGGCTCTTTAAAAGCTCAAACATGTGTGCAGTGATGAAAAGCCTCTCATCAATCTGAACACTCAGCCTCATCAGGCGTAGAGGACACCCCTCAAACACTTGAGTGTAAAATTTATACATCTGGCTCAATGACTGACCGGACCTGCTTGTTCCTCGTCTGATCGATCAATGTTTAACCGTCACCTGATTGCCAGCAAGCTTCATATCGACAAAGTGACATCTATCAATGCTAATTAACTCTCTGACAGAACTTAAAGGAGGGATAAACCTCACCGTGAGATAGGAGGTGCCTCTTTCACATAACGGCTATGACTTTTCTTTAATCGTGTTTTCTTTATCCAAGGACACAGATGGAAAAATAAAAAATATGAGCCGATGAGGACGGACCATAAACTCTATCATAGGTGAATGTGAGCGATCATCAATCATTCAAATATGCCTAAAAATGTAAAAGAAATAAGCAAATTGAAGGAACCAATTATGAGATGCACAACTTTAAGGCCCCTACTGAGCATGTGTGAAATTTCACTGAATTCTTTGCAGCACTTTTTGAGATTTGGAGACTAACCCATTATGTACATACAGTGGAAGGACGGGTGGACAGGGGCATGAGAATTTTAAAAAAACCTCTGGTGTGCATGAATACTTACCTCCTTATATCTGAGGCGATGATTGAAGCTGCGAGCAGTGGACTGATGGACCGGTGTCACTGGTGCAGGTATTGCAACAAAAGCTGCACATGTGTGAAGAAGATAAAGCATCATGTCTGACTTAAAACCAAAGACCAAGAAACATCTGTTGGCTGCCTGGTATGTATTGGGACAGGCAGCTGGACTGGGTCTGGTGGGTCGTAGCCATTTATCTATTTCTCTGGTTTGTTGTGGAGAAGTGTAGTGGGCAAAAATTTACATCATATACCTTCAAATTACCAAAAGAATCACCATCAGTGAGGCCTGACTGAACAGTTATTTAACTTTTGGTTGGTTAGGATAACCCCGCCCCCAGTCCCTGATGTAACTGGTTCTTTTTTCTGGCCCAGCAATGCTTTTGTTCCACTCTGGAACCAGTTTTCAGGGCCGAGAGCCGGTTCTTCGGCTGTGGAAATGCAAAGATCTGGTTCCAAATTAGGCTCTGGCCCGGAACTGGCCCGGGAACTGCCTCGGTGGAAAAGGGTCCTCCCTGACTTACATACCTGAGGAAACATGTCGAAATGAAGTCGAGTGATCACTCCAGTGTCATATAAAGTCTGGAGGGATTACATATCTCATCTGGCCTAGGAACGCCCCGGGAAAATGTTGTAGGTGAGAGGGATGTTTGGAATACCCTCCTTCATCTGTTACCACCAAGACCCGACCCCGGACAGGCAGAGGAAGATGACGGATGGATGGATATTTGTGCATATTTTGAGTTTAGAAATGATGCCAACGACAAACAGATTTATGTTACCTATGAAAATTTCAAAATTAAGAAAATAAAGATGAATCCCACATTTAAAAAAAAAACAACATCTGTTAAATGCATCAGATCCTTAGCATTGAACCGTATATGTCATCCAGCACCACAGTAAACAGATGCCTAATCTAGTCTAAAAGACTCCACCCCGCGGCAATGAAGAGGTTCATTTACTTTGTCTACAGGGGAACCACAGTGGTGATGCTTTCCTTACTGTGCTCATAATGAAAAAGACCAGCTGCACGATGCTATATACACTAAGACTTGTTATTTTTTAATCATAAGAATGCATAGACACAAAACAAACACACTTATATCCTGTGGAGTATGAAGGGAGATGCGGTGAGGACTGCAGCAACAGAAAATCACACAGTTCCACACTGACAGATACTGCATGAATACTTACCTCCTGCATCTGTCTGCTGGCTGCTATCAGACTGGCTGCTGAGGAGAGGTGCAGTTCGACATTTAGACATATTCAGTTGCCTCCACTGTACATGGATGTCTGCAAATGTCTGCTAATACGCCTCTGCAAGAGTGGTTTTTTTTCATATATATGTGTGTGTGTGTCCTTAAAATTGGGCTGACAGTCTGCCTAACTGTGAGACGTGCAGACTGTACTTTAGGTGCACACACACACACACACACACACACACACACACAGACACACACACACACACACACAGACACACACACACACACACACACACAGACACACACACACACACACACACACACAGACACACACACACACACAGACACACAGACACACACACACACACACAGACACACAGACACACACACACACACACACACAGACACACACACACACACACACACACAGACACACAGACACACACACACACAGACACACAGACACACACACACACAGACACACAGACACACACACACACAGACACACACACACAGACACACAGACACACAGACACACAGACACACACACACACACACAGACACACACACACACACACACACACACACACAGACACACAGACACACACACACACACACACAGACACACAGACACACACACACACACACACAGACACACAGACACACACACACACACACACATGCTGTTTTGGCGTCTGGCAGACAAGCTGCAGCCCTTTTGATGTTTTTGTTTTAGGTGGTTTTGTCATAATGAGGCGGTGCAGGAGGCCTCAGACGCTGCACAAACAGAGCGTTTCTCTTTGAGCCACCGTTTTCTCTGCAGTGTAACGTTTCTCCCTTCTCTCCTCTTTTTCTCCCATCTTACCTCATTTTTCAATCTGCGTCCGCCTCTCTCTCTCTCTCTCTCTCTTACATCCCTCCTCTCGGCTCCATCACCAGATCTGTCTGGCTGTGAACCTTGAGCAGCCCGAGACAGACGGTCACGGTAAATTGGTAATATGAGTCAGAGATGAGTTTTTGGAAACACGACAGCCTTCCTGCTTTTCTGCGGAGTTTTTCGAGAACAGCTGCGCGGAGCCGTTTCGAAAAATGTAAGATTACACAACGAGATACAGACAAGGAAACACACCGATGCACATGAATACGGCCACATTTGCAGGCAGGGAGCTTGTAAATTAGGTACAAGCTGAGCATATGGAAATGAATTCAGATAAATCGACAAGAGGGAAAGTAGCAATGAAATTAGGAGGGAGAGCAACTGAAGAGGGCACCTCAGCGGGGAGACGAGGGAGAAAACGAGGGGGAAATTGAGAGGAAAACAGGGAGTGTGTGAAGAAGAGCTCACACCTCAATCAGAGGGTTCAGAGGGAGGGAGGGGCTAAGTTCAGCAAAGAGGAGAATGAAGAGAGCGATTAGAGGAGGAGGTGCGACATTAGATGCATCAATAGAGGCTTTTCTCAGGTTATTTTGATTTTTCAGGGTCACTTCTGTTTCATTACCGCTTCTCCTCAATCACACTGTTTTTGCATCGTACCGAAGCAGAGCAGAGAATCATGGGGACCAATTTAATTTCTCAATCTCCAAATTGATTTAGTGGAACCTACCGGAGGCTGCAGGCCGACCTCTGAGCTTAGCTTATTGTGCCTCTGCTGTGCGCCGTCAAACAGACGGGATTTGAGATCAGCACCGAGTTATGACCTGACTACGCTAAGATGATAAGATGATTAAATATCTAATTCACTTTAGATCATTAACTTTAATCTGCTTATACTTAGGAGGCCGAAGAGGCGGCAGAGAGAGGAGAGGGAAGCGGGGAGAGAGGGGGGGGAGAGAGGGGGGGAGGGGCCAGGCTTCCATCTACTGATGTCATCATGGAGTCAGTTTTATCTTCTCTGTCCATCTGACACAAAGCATGAAAAGAGAAAAAAGTAGAATGTATAGGAGGAAATGAGTACTTTTATCATCCATCTGCTGCCCTTCCTGTTATCCAGATGACATCATCGCCTAACCTCAGTAAAAAAAAAATCATCATTGTCTTAAAGTAAAAGACCATGTTTTGATACTTTTATTACAAATCAAGTATATTTTATTTCACTATACCAACCATTTCCTCAAGTGCAATAGAGATCAATTAATGTATGTTTATTTCCTTTCATTCATTTCCTGAAATCCAGTAGAATGACATGTAACTCACTATTATTATTATTATTATTATTATTATTATTATTATTATAGTGGCTAAAGGTATTATAGTCATAATAACCTTGTGATAATTCAGTTGAAAAGGCTTTGCTGTGCTGGAAGCTCAAACATCCAAGACTTAAAGGAAAAGACATTTTGAAAACATCCATCTTATGTCTGTTTTAATATAAAGTGGAGCCATTCTTTTGATGAGCTTATCTGAAATACCACAACATGCTTTTTGAATGGATTAAACAAGGGAGACATAACTTGTGAATTAGTGAGCTTTAGGTGGATTTGGTTGCCTTTGGACAGAGACAGGCTATTTTCAGTCTGTACATTGAGTTAAGTATTCGTCTCCTGGCTGTAATATTTCATATTTAACGGTCAGACATGATCAGTCTTTCCAAAATTACAAATAGTAAAGCAAAAACAGTAAAAAAAAAAAAAAAAAAAAGTATTATCGTCTTGTCGTTTTCACGTTTGGTTATCATTTAATGCTTCAGGTTGAGTCTCAATCAAAGCAGCTCAAGATTTCTTAGTCATTTGGTGAGAAAATCAACTGTCAGGTGTTCAAGCTTCACTCCAGCCCCTCAAACACCCTCTGATGGATGATCTTTCTTCAGAAACACTCCAGACTGTGGATTTTTACCAGGTGATAAGTGTGATGAGTGGCAGCGTTTTCAATGTTCTGTGTGTTCCACCTCTGTGACGGCTGCTGACATAGTAACAGAGCCAAAATGCACATCTGTGTGAACACCAGGTGGAACGGCAGGATGGGGCTGTGGCGTTTTCACACCACATTATGTGTTGCTGCCAAAACCGGAAGACTTAAGCTGTGTCAAAATCCAGGAAGAATACACAGTCCTGTCCTCCGTCGACTGTGGTCTCTGTTGATACTTTTGCCAAAATTTGAGCCTTTCATTTGAAATACGATGTGGCAAAGACAGACCCCAATGTGCAGAAGAAGTGGGATGTGACCGTCCCGGAGCCGAGTCGCCACAGGCGTCATCTGGACCGACCTGTATTCCGTATTCCTGCACTTTTGGGGAAACCCCTTGACAGATATGAAATGGTCGTCGAAAGGTGAAAGACAGGCCACACTGACCACCATTAAATGAGACGGTCTGGTCTACAGAGAATCTCACCAGCTCTTCCTGGTTTTTGCCCTTGCTTCATGGAGGTGCTGTGCCTGTTGCCTAGCAACATTACAGGTTGGAAGTGATTAGTACGAATACATTGGTAAAAGTTGTGGTAAAAGACGTCTCGTAGAAGTAGCAATAATAGAAGTAATTGTATTGAAATCTGTATTTGGAGCCAGAAATGTTCATTTCCTTTTTTTTTGGGGTTGATCTTAATCACCGATGTGCAATGAATCTTGGGATAGCGTGGGCCACGAAGGATCCATCCAGCGGATCTTTAACAGACCAGGAAAAGGAGGCTGCATTTGTGGGCCGCATTTGAAGGAGTCTCCGTATTGGGACAGGCCTAGTCGAGCCGCTGTGACGCATTTTTGTCATGTTAATCCATTCTTTACGAAGCGCTGCTCCACACATATGTTAGACGTCACACTAGACCCCAACACTGCTGGGTTCTATTTAAAAATCACACACCAGAGCAGCATTGTTCCGCCCTTATATTGTTCAGTGTGAACACACAAAGACGTTGTAGAGACGGGACTTTCTATCTTTGAGACAACACTGTATTGGCCATTCAGTCATGGCAGCAACATGCGACTGAAACGGACATCCAGTCAGACGGCAGGAGGTGATCGAGGCACCAACATCCCATTATGATTATACCCAGTTTATTTCAAAGGTGATAAGCGGTGTGACGGAGGGAGGTGAGGGTTTCCCTTATGCTACGTGGCTTAACTGTGAAAGGAAGGAAGAACGAGGCGAGAGGGGGAGAGGCGGAGAGAGAAAAGGAAGAGAGAAGAGAGAGGAGGAAGGTGAATGAGACAGTGTGAGGTTACGCCGCTTCCATTAGCCGTCCGTTGTCTTCCAAGAACTGGAGCAGCAGCTGGATCAGATTGCATTCCACTCAAACAAAGAGCTTCAGTTATTTGAGTCCTCGGCCATTGTAGCGGCTAAATTTCCCAAGGCAAACGTTGACAGAGAAAATTGATATTGAGTGCAACATTGTTCTCCACTGATCACAAGACATTTCCTTCAGCAGAACTTTAGATCTATGGTGTCTGGTCTGCATTTGTCTGGTGAAAGAGGGTATGAAGATATGCTAAGACCTTTAACCTTCTCTCCAGTCACATTTTAATGCAAATTTGCAGCTTTCATGTTCTAATTTTACCTGTTCCATCAATTTTTCTCTACTAATATTTGAATTCAGTCTTCTCCGTTAGCCATCAGCTCTTGAGCCTAAGTAATCTCCACAAATCAATACACATTTAGTGGCTGGGAAACAACAGACAGTGGTTATGCATAGCCTTTAAATAAAGCCGTAATCATTAACAACAACCGCCTTGAAACATGAGATAATCCAATCCCCAACGGACTCACGCCTCTGGACTTAAATTCCTCATGTCTGTGAGAAAGAATTAAGTGTTGAACCCGACACACCCACTGAAAACACATGCCCTCTGACAAAAAAGTTCAAGGATCAACCTGTCAGGAAAATAACAACCCTGCAGAGAAAGGCATAGCACACACATGCACTAGTGCTCAGGGATGTGAGCCCACACTCACAGGAATGTTTCAGTCAGACAGACGACATTGCAGGAGATTAAAAGTGGAGCGTGCTTGAAAGGAACTGGTGTCGTTGCAGTGCAAAGAGCGTGTGCCTCTTCTCCCAGACGAGAAGATGGATGGATGGATTGGTTCCAAATGGGAATAACGCCACAAACTTTAAGACAGCCTCTCCTCAAAGACGTTCAATATGCAACTGAAGAAGAAGAAGAAGAAGAAGAGAGAGAGAGAGAGAAGTCTAAAGCTTGATTTTCTCCTCTGCAACCATCACTGCCTGACGTTTTCACATTACAGAAACTGATGGATGCATACCTCGAAATTCAATGTCGGGGGGGGGGGGGGGGGGGGTAGAGTTTCAAATTCAACAATCTGGCAATCACTTTATTAGTGCGATGGTAAAGGTCTCTGTCTGCCTGCATCACCGATAACTTTATAAAGGTTTAAATTAAAATAGCTAAAGCTTTAGTTGTACACATGCAAACCAAGACATTGCAATTCACATTTCAGTCTCTGAGAAACAACGTTTAAAGGCTGTAGTGTTTTGGGGGCCTGAAAACGCAAACCTTTGAAAACGCCACCCTACTGTCGTTGTGTAAACGCGCAAAACGCAACTCCCCTGAAAAAGATGACATCACAACCCCGCCTTGCACATGCCTATTACGGTTCCAGCCTTATTTGCATACGCAGACAGAACAGTCTGTTTATTAAGTTTATTAATTCTCTTCCAAAGTAGATTTGCTAAAACCACTACTGTGATCTTCTTCTGTGGTGTTGAGGTGTTGGTGTCTTCTGGGCTTGGCATACATACTCCAGCAGATTCAGACGTTTTTGTGGATCCATATGTACAGGGATCGTATTGAAACCGATGTCGTGTGAAAGCAGAACTTTTTCAGAACGCAAAGAAAAAAACGTCTTCCTTTTCAGCAAAAATGTTGTCATGCAAACGAGGCCGCAGACATCCTGAGGAAAACTCAGAGCAGAGTTTCTGTTCCTCTTTGAGATGGCTCAGACAAGCACTTTATAAGCACGGCATCACCAATAATTTACAAGTCCAAGCACTTCTTTTGTTCTCTGTTAATGATGCCACCAGAAGTAGATTTGGTATCGACACAAAAGAACACACTCAGACATCTGGAGGAAGCTGAGAGCAGCTCTTTTAGGCGGGTCGGTTCCTGTTGGAGGGTTTCGGTGCATGTCCTAACCATCTAACCCTAACCCTGTCCACACAATGAACACCAGACAATCAGAGGGACACTGAGTGGGCCTTTCTCACATTTTCAGATTACTGGGGTTTTGGAATAATGGGTTGTTGGAACAATGGACAGTAAAAGGGCAAGAAGAGAGCGTTTCTAGTCTGACTGACCAATCAGCATCCAGCGTTCACAGTCACACCAATGACCCAAGAATATGGACAATTACAGATTACCCTCATCTCTGTTAAATTACAATAATACAGTCTTGCGACATCTACATTATTCCCATTTTTATGGGAATTTTTTAGGCATTCCTAGCACTTGATAAAGGTTAGAGAAATATTATGATGTAGATTAAAAACTGAAAAAGTCAAAAGTGACTTTCAGCATAGAATCCACGTTTTTTGTACAAAAACAAAACAAAAAAATTGAAAAAAGCTTCAGCTGTGAATATGATCCTGGATGCAAACTCCTTTATTCTGAGTAATGTGAGGTAATTTCAAGGAAACATGTTTAACATCTTTTACACACTCGTTCATTCTCCACTAACAGATGACACAGAGACATGTAAAGCTCAAAAATGCAAATATGCACCTGCGAGCACACGTTTACATGCGTGTGACATACCGACACACGTGGGTGTCCACAAACTCAACATCATGTATAAACACACACACATACACTGAAAAGCTAACAGAGTGTGGAATGTAGGAAATAGATGGCGCCCAGTTTTGTTTTCTTTCTACAGTGTGTGCTTCCCCTCAGGCACATCCAAAGAAAATATTTGTGTCTGAAACACTCTGAAGGTTCAGGGAATAATTCATCCCAGCTCTCCGTGATGAAAACAGATTGGTGATTCTTCTGACTTAATTTTTCGTCTGTTTATTTATAAAGAACAAACAAACAAACGCTGCTGCATTAATAAAATAATGGTTGAAAAATATGTTTCTGTGTGAATGTTTGTTTTTTTAATACACCATTTTTTTTCTTCTTCCCTTTTTTGGTCCTGACCGCATGCTGAAAGAAAAATGATGCACAAACAGTCAGAACATGTCTGAGCATGTGTGTACAGAATGTGTGTGTGTGTGTGTTTATTTAGTGTCTGTTTCTACTCACAAACATACACTATACGGACAAAAGTATTGGGACACCTGGCCCTTACACCTACAGGAACCTTTATGACATTAGAAGGAGCATAAATGGGTCATTTTAAAGACCTGTGGCAACGAGTCTGAATGAAGCACCTGAATTCAATGATTAAGAGGTGTGTCCCAATACTTTTGTACATATAGAGTATGTGGCTCTTATTTCACCATCACAAGGTGAACCTCATTAATAACATTTGCCATGAATACATTACGAGTATAAAAGAAATAAAGAGACAACAATGTGTGCATGAATTAAAGCCTCTGGAAAAACTATGAAAATATCCATCTGAACAGGATCATTATGCAAAAGCCACAATAAACTGGTTGTGATGATAAACAGACTGTCATATCTGTACACCCGAGCCAGAGGGCAACACGCTCAGCGACATCCATCTTCTTTAAGTAACGCAGCTCATAACAACACCACACACGGCGAGAGAAAAGCACTCACACACGTCAACATAATGCCATATATGGAAGTTAACACTCACAAACACACAGCATTAATATTCTGTCGCTCTTGCAAACACAGCCAGACGTGCTCACACACAGACGCTCTCTGAAAATCCCCCAGTATTTAATGCAGCCGGGTAAAGCCAGGGGCAAAGGCACCAGTCATTATCATGAGTGTGTTTAACAGCAGTGTGACAGGCAAGATGCAGCTTCAGTGTAAGTAAAGAACATGTAAATAAGCAGGCTGAATTATTCAGGATCCAGAGCCGGGCTCACACATGCTAGTTCGCCTCCACCTGCTCAGCTCCAGTTGTGCTGGGATAATCTCAGGAAGGGAAGTGACAGAGGGAGAAATAATGTCTTCGTCAAAGTGTGAATAGTTCAAACCCAGGCAATTTCAGACCTAATGGATTAATAGAAAGTGTGAAACTCGTATATATAATAATGAAATGTATATATAATGCATTTGTATGCATAAAGGCATTAGTAAAAACTGATAAACCCTTCATAAAGGGTGCTACCTTTCATTAAAATGTTACCCAGAGTTGATGCTGATTGATTTTGTGTGAATGACTTTTAAACAAGTTGTAGCTTTAAAAGGACAAGACAGGATTTTTTTAAATTATGAAACTGTTTTTAAGAGAACATCATCATCTTGAACACCTGGCCTTCCTAAAAACTAAATTATGAGGTACGTCAGGTTTCGGGATGAAGGGTGAGCGCAGGCCCTTGGAGATCCACATGCAACTGGGAAATCATGTCAGCTGAAAATGTGCATGAGCACACAGGCATCACATCATCAACCCAAACCACTCAAAGTGAAAACACACCCTCATCCCTTACCAACCTCATTTGCCATCAGCCCACAACCAACTGCTGGTTTCACGCCCCTGGGGCCTGCTGATTGGACTGATCTTACTGATTGAGCTTCATTTAAAAAACATGTGGGAATCTGGCCTGGTAGCTTCCCAAGATTGCTCACAGCCAGTCATTTCACTCTGCCCTATTACCACAATAAGCATCTGCAATAACAAATTACTGAGAAATTGCATCTAAGCCTCAGAGACACTGGTGGGGAAAAAAAAAAAGAAAGAAAAAAAAGCAGGCCGGCCGGTTTGGAAGAGCCGGTCTGATGTGAACAACTTCCAGCAGTTGAAAAGCTTCTCTCTTCCTCTCCTGGATGTGATTCGTCAAAACCTGTTCGACAGTAATGGGAATCACATAAATACACCTGACAGGTTGGTGGCTGCGTTACAGAAAACAAGGAGCAGCAGCGCTCAGTGCTGACCACCAGCGGTAGCAACGCGAGAAGCAACGTGAACTGCCAGGAATCGTTGATCTCATGGTTGTCGGACATTTAAACTTTCTTGAAAACGTTTGGCTTTTTATCACCAATGTATTAGTACTGCTTCACATTTTGCCGTATTTATCCTCTATAATGAGAATAGAGAAGCTGCATTGAAAACAGATGTGCGATAATCATTCACTGATTTAACAACAGCTGAAAATAAGCACGTTTTTATTACTTCCACGTTTCATTCAGGAGGAGTGAAACTACATAATCTGATGAAGGAAGGTGTGTTTGCTTGTTCTCCATTTAGTGTATAATAATTTTAAGTATTTATTGTCACCTTAAAATTATTTAGTAGTTTTCAAAGAAAAATCTTGCTTAAAAAACAACCACTCTATTAATTTTTATGATACCATTTTTTTTAAGTCACAGTTTTCCATGTTAGTTACCTCCGCTAACTTATGCCCGACAATTTATATGAGTTGATTAAATTTTGTGGCAGATCCAGGTAAGGATGTGGATTCTGGATCACCTTTTCACTTTCCTCAACATTACAAGACAGGGCCCTTTTTTTTGATTTTCACAATATCATGAAATAAATTTTTTTTTAATTATTTGATTAATTTTCTTCCTTTTATTATGTTCCTGGAAATGCTATGCCTTGTTTTTTATGTTTTCTTGTTTGTGGACCTCCAATAGAGTATCTGCTGCCTTAGTAACAATAAAACAAATAAACAAAAACAATAAGCCAATGCAAATAAAAATACCCATGATGTCCCATATACGTACTAAATATCTATCTATCTATCTATCTATCTAGTGTACATAATACCCGGTTAATCGGGGTCCCCCCCTATCTAGTGCTCCAGAACATGCTGAAGTCTTACACAGAGTCAATGCTCAATATACAAGATTATAATTACTGTTTATACAACCTTTGCACGCACATCACAAAGGCTAGTATCATTAACAATAAGGCCGCTCACCACGCAACCACAACACACTGCATCAAAATCCACTCAGAACACTCACGTTCCCCGCGTGCGCGCGCACGCACACATATGAACCAGACATACGCGCACTCGTATGTAGCAGCACAAATTTTCACCTCAAGCACAGCAGGTGTCACAATTCGGTCACAGCAAACATGGGCTTCTGGTCGGAAAACGTTCTCTTACCTGTAAACAAGAGTGTTCCACAGAGGCCTGGGCTTCTCTGGCTCGGTCTCGGTCCTCCTGAGCCGAGCCCTCATCCGCAACCTGAACAGGTTCTGGGGTGTGGCTGGGCGGGAGTGGAGGCCCCAACTCGCCTGTAGATGTGCTAAGTAGCTGCCGCACTAGCGTTAGCACTGGGTATCTCTGCTGTGCTTTCGTTGTTATTACGCTTATTGGAAATTAATCCAAAGTTATCAAGCAATGAACTTTGCTTTCTCTTTGACATATTAACCACGAGTTAACCGAGTTAACCATGGAGGCGGAAAAAAGTCCATTAATCTCAGGCTGTATCTCGGAGTTAGCTCATAGTTTGCGGACCCTTTGAAACAGCGCCACCAGGAGGGAGGTTTTACCGGAAGCATTATTTTTGTGTATTCTTATTAGAAAATAAATATTTTTTCCATTTAAATAATGAATACAAACATAGTGCGCTTTCAGAGGGCATTTTTAGTGACAATAGCAAGGTAATAATAATGTTTTAAATATTTTTTAAGAGACCCTCCTATTTCGCACCCAGTATCTATCCTATCTATCTATCTAACTATCTATCTATCTATCGCCGCTCGCTATTGGCTACTTGCGGATGGGGCGGTCGTTGCGTGTCAACCAATAGATTAATCCTTTTCACTCAGCTCTCTCAGAGAGAGAGAGAGAGAGCGAGAGAGAGCGAGAGAGGTTGAAAAGGTAGGATTCGCGCTGCATCTTGGGTACATAACTCCATGGTGATGCAGCCAGCCTGTTGTGTGAACGGCAAACCAAAGTAAAGTAAACGGGGGAGGGTCGCTTACGGGGGGCCTCCATTGAGTTACAATGCGTCTTTCACGGTGTTGAACGGTCTCGGTGAGCAATGAGCCAACTTCGCCGGTAGTCTCGAAGCGGAATGAGCCACTCTTGAGCCCCGAAAACGAGTCCGTCTTGGCGGGGTACAGCGATAATGCAGAAGCCGAGCGCCCCGCTCCCTGTTGTCGACTCGACTTGGAAATGGTAGCGTACTGCGGGAACAGCACTTGGAAGGAACATGGTCGAGAGGAGCAGCAAATTCTTGTTGATCGTCGTCGGATCCGTGTGTTTCATGCTGATTCTCTATCAGTACGTGGCTCCAGGGGTGATCAATTTCGGCTCCCCGCACGGTTATTTCACGGAGGAAGACGAGGGGGACATCTTCCCGACTCCGGACCCCCATTACGTTAAGAAATACTACTTCCCCGTCAGGGATCTCGAGAGGACGATCGATTTCCAAATCAAAGGGGAGGACGTGATCGTGTTTTTGCACATTCAGAAGACCGGGGGTACTACCTTCGGCAGGCACCTGGTCCAGAATGTCCGCCTGGAGGTCCCCTGCGACTGCAGACCGGGCCAGAAGAAGTGTACCTGCTACCGGCCGAATCGCAAGGAGACCTGGCTCTTTTCGCGGTTCTCCACTGGCTGGAGCTGCGGCTTACACGCCGACTGGACCGAGCTCACTAACTGTGTACCGGGGGTCCTCAACAAGAAGGAAAACAAGCAGAAAATTCAACGGTAAGGCGGCGAGGTTTTTACTTTATTGTTCTGTATTATAGTGGAAATTATAAAGAATCCATCAGAGTCAGTTTGAGGTCACAACCTGAGGAAAAATTGGGTGCTGTTTGACATTTTGTGAGGATTATAGATTAACTTTTAAAATTGATTACTGAGTAAAATATGTCATTTTTGTAAATACACAAAGCTGTAATTGGTGAGATGAGGTTTTATCTATCTATCACTACTCTTTACAGTCCTTCTGACTCATCTTTATAATGGTTACAATGCAGCCTTAATATGCAGGTATAATAAGCATAATCTAATGGAAGATTTTTAACACATTTTTACACACAAAAAAATCCAAAACTTTACTAGAATAAACAACAATGTCTGGTTAAATGTATACCACAAAAGTAATAGTGATACTGGAGAGGTTAGAATACAACAGCAGTTAAATTAATGGTGTTAATACCACAAACACATTTAAGCTCTGGCAGGGTGTTGATGGATGTAATTGGTGTCTTTGGTGTTTTAAATCACAGGTCTTTCACCTCACTGGGTGGGACAGTGGTATTAAAACAACACTAGGATGGCAGGGATGGCGTGCATCGTCCTGACATAGTGAGCAGAGGATAGATGCTGAGAGATGAATGCTGATTGACGTTTCTACACTGCTGTCACAAAGGCCTCAACGGCTTAAACAGAGGCTCTGACGATTATTGAGAGGTGCCAGCGTCAAGGTTCCCTCCCAGAAAATCACACACTGATATTTGGCTGAATTTATTCCAGGCATGGGAGTGTTATACATTTCTACTCGGTAATAATCCCTTGCATTGACTGTGAGGTGTCCAGACATGATGCACATTCTTATTACGTTATAAACAATTTCCTCTTCCACGCCTCCCCATTATTGTCGCCAACGTATTTCATTCCTCACCCAGACGTGTTGATGGTTATATCAGCATCCGCTTCACTTGTTGATTTAGTGATGTGTCTCTGTATTGCCTGAACTTGTTCCATATTTTATTTTGTATATAGATGACCAATAGGACAAAGAAGGGAGAATTTTTTTAAAGAAGTGTTTTTGCGCCTCCCTGTCTGTCTGTTTGTCAGCCAGGCGTGGAGATGTCAGGCCGGCTGCTCTGCTTCCCATGGCTGCTCAAACCGGGGATCAGGGCTGGGCAGGGCTATGGTCTAGGCCGGTAGGGGGCCAGAGGGAGGACCCTGCGGGGGGTTGGCTCCGCTCTAATCCGGGTGATTATTACCGCTGGGACACACACACACACATACACAAACACTAGCGCTGGTATTTGCTGCAGGCGTCAGTCCTGACTCTCGTGGTTGTCCCCTGGTCGGAGGCGATAACGTGTCCGGCCGTTTCACTTGGCGAGCTGAGATATCACAGTGGACGCTGGATAAACATCCTTTCATCACCTTGTGAACACCGGTTCTTGGTACATGTGTGTGTGTGTGTGTGTGTGTGTGTGTGTGTGTGTGTGTGTGTGTGTGTGTGTGTGTGTGTGTGTGTGTGTGTGTGTGTGTGTGTGTGTACCTGAGGAGGCCATGAAAACAGAGTCCAGAAAGCAAAGCAGAGTAGATGAGAGAGGCCCGGGGTTTACATGCGGGATCCAGGAGAGGATCTCTTGCTTCGGGTTTAATCGACTATCCTATGACTCCTGACAGAAGGAACAAGGGACTATTGCTTAATAGCACCCTGAAGAAAAACAACGCTGCTCCATATGACTCACATTTCTGCTTTTCACGGGGAGGAGATGTGAATCGCTGCAATGAGGAACTCAAGAGGAGAAAGTGGAAACCGTCTCCTCGTCTCCCCTCTGATTTTTGTTCCTTTTTCACGTCTCGGCTTCTTTTCTCTGTATGCGAGCCTGTCTGTGTATGTTAAAGTCATTGCCTCCCTAATTGTTTGGCTCCCTTTGTATCAGCGGGGTAATGCTTCTTTAGAGACATTTGTCTTGAGGGCAGCAGCCGTGTGGTGGTGCAAAGGCCAGAGGAAGCATGAAAAAGATCATCTGTGTTTACAAGAACGGTGGTGAGGGATTCCTTGGCACAGCGTCGTACGCATAGGTGTCATATCAGCTGTGTGGTGAAGAGGAGCAGTCGGAACCCCCCCCCCCAACCTGGTTTCTCAATGGAAGAAATGGTTTGGGGTTGAATGGAAGGGGAAACACTGAATGAAATATTTCTGCTTAACCGAGAACGGTTTTCATTTTCATGGGTTAACCGTGAAAAAGAAAAAAAAAATACCCATCACAAGTTTTAAAATCTATTTTTTTCCAACTTAAGTATACTTGCAGATTCTTATTTGCAGATCAATTAATGGACGTATTGTTTCAGCTCAGAGTACAATGACTGAGTAAACTCTGCCGTTGGCATTTCAGTGAGAGACGGCTGGTCTGACATTTCAGTGATTTACTTACAAACATTGCTGAACGTCCAGAGCTGCTCTTAAACTGTTTTGTATCGATACTGAAACATTTTCCAAATGTTCCAAAGCCCCATTTTCTTGGCTGTATCGTTCATTGATTTTTTTACGGATGGATCTACACCACTACAGTTTATTCAGAGCATTTCTTTCCCAAGAGGGCATCAAAACCTTTTTTCGGGGCATTGAGGAAATTGGATTGAATATGGTGTGGGTTTTTTTTTTATCTTCTTTTTTTTCTTTTCTTTTGTCAGTACATCGTAAATTGTGGCAGAAAAAAATAGCTACAACAGATTAGGCTTAGTTTGGTCTGGTGACAAATGTGTCAGCTTTAGAGGAAGGAGCATTAAGTGGGAGCGAGCGGCTCTGAGATGAATGGGTTGTAGCAGAGACAGGCCTGTGTTTGATACGTGGGGAGATGATATCGAGATGAACAAGTGGCATTGTGGGAGAAAAGAAGAACTCACACACTCGGCAGAGAGCCACTCAGAGTGGATTTGTCATTTCCCACCTCTTATATCAGTTTTAATGTTCTTCACTGATCCCATGAGACGCACACACTCACACACTCACACACACACACACACACACACACACTAGGACACACACTTTAATGAGTGCTTGAAACAGAAAGACACCAACCCTCATAATGCAGGGCCTTAGATATCAGGCTTCTAATTGGTTAAGGAGGTTCCTATCACTTTACTCCAATAAGAGCCACGCGTTCAGATGGAGGAGACCATCTGTCGCATATGTCTGTGTGTGTGATTCTAATCCTAGTGTGTCAGAGAGCATCTTAGTAAGCAAAGCGATGGGGCTAATTTTACTGCCTCATTCGCGGCCCTCTTGAATCACTCCCCATTTTTTTTCCCTCCATCACTTTCTCACCCGCCTCCTCCTCCTCATCCCCTCTAAAACACCCCCCCCCCTCCTTCCATCCTTTCCTTGCTCTTCCCCTCCGTGATGCTGCCGCTCTCTAATCAAACAGCAGGCCTGCTTTTTCACTCGGTGGCTTTATGGCCAGAGGACTCTCTATCTCCTCCACTTTCCCTTTTCCCTCTTACCTCTTTTCTCTTCTCTTCATCTCTGCCCCCTCATCTCTCTCTCTCTCTCTCTCTCTCCTTTGCCATCTTTCTCTCCTTCTCCCTCCTGAGCGTGACTGCTGCATTAGAGGAAATGTCTTTTCATGGAAGATTTGCTGCAATTTCCAAAATGGCTGCTTTGCCTAATGGACAACGGCCTTGGTTCTAATGAATGATTACATGTATGAGTATGAGGGAAGGTGTGGGGGGGGGGGGGGGGGGGGGGTTGAGGCGATGAAAAGTGATATGAGGAAGAGGATGGGATGAGTGTGGGACAAGAGGAGAGCTGTCAGGGAGTGATTGGAGAGATAAAACATGGAGGGTTGAAAACATTGAGTTTCATTGCCTGGGAGGGGGCTCCTCAATTAGCACGGTTGTCAAGCAGTGGACTATACTTTTCTTTCAATAGGTCTGTTTCAGATTCACAGCACAAATCACCTCACGCTAAGACGGCTCTGTGAGTGTGTGTGTGTGGGGGGGCGAGAGCGGATGCGTGTGCATGTGGCCCAGCATGGTGCCCCTCAGCTAGCCAGCCAGCGCAAACCAAGAATCCAGATGAAGTCCAGTGAAGGCGGGTCCGGCTGGTTTGGCATACAGTACGAATGTGTGCGTGCGCTCATGTGTTGCCAGGCAGGTTGGTGTTAATCCAATCAGATTAGGCAGGTTTAAGCACTGGCGGCCAGGCGCTCCAAAGCCGGTTATGCGCCGCTCATCCTGCAAATACACAACGTTCCAGCATTCCCAACAGACATTCCCGCAGCCCTCCAGCCTGTTATTCCCTGCCTGTTTGCTTAGCCCAAATCACCTTCACTTATGGGACATAAGTCTGCTTGTCTTAGTGGAAACCAGGCTCTAATTGGGTTTACCAGGGGTGACTTCATTCCAGTACCTGCCTTGCTGTACCTGATTCATGTAAAGTTATGTGTGTGAGGAATGGGCCTACTGACAGAGGCATTCAAGTATGAACATAATGATACCAACGGATAAATGTGTATATTTAATGTTAGAACCATTAGTGGATCGATGGGCTTTGATTTCATTTTAAAATCAACCAATGCTAAACATTCTCGTCATAGGTACTATTTTTGTGACGTTGTTTTGTTTGTTTCTTGGCTTGTTTTGCTTGTTGACTGGTTAATCCGGTGGTGTCGTTAGTCAAAATAAGCAATTTGTGGACCTCATTTGGCCTCTGGTAACTTATGACAAGCCTAGTTTAAAACATCAACATGTTGCATCAGACATTTAATGCATCAAACTGATTGTTCCCAACCTGTTTGTCTACTCTTCACAGGTTGTTTATGATAACACGCTGTCACCACATCAGTCAGTAAACCATTCCTCTTCCTTCTCACATTGTTTTATATGAATACAGTGTTTCCCATTGGTTTATTGGTGGGGAGTGGGGCAGGTGGACTGGTCGTCGATTTTCAATATCATTCTGTGTTTTGCCGGTAAATATATTCAGTGAATAGGTAGGCTATTGTACATTTATTATATTCCTCAGTTCTCTTCATCATCCTGGCCACATGGAGCTGCAGCCTTGACTTTAATTGTGCTCTCAGTGCCTCAAGATGTTTGGTGTCATTAATGTACATTTTTATGTACTTTTACACCAAACCTTACTTATATCTGTCATCTAGAACCAGGAGGAGTATTTCCTCTCTGACAGCCAAGATGGGTCAAACGATGTCTTCCTGTTCTTGTCGCTGGGTGCAGCTGTGTCAGCGGGGTAGCTATTAGCATCCTCGCCAACGGTAGCGATGCGTTTGGAGTCAAAAAATGAGAATCCCACAAAATGAGAATCTTATGTTGAAACTCATATTGGTTCTGATTATTGTAATGTACACCTTCACTTTGTCTGCTTTTACTGCATATATATATATATATAACTGTTTTAAAAAAAAATCTGTTTCAAGAACAAAATAAATTCAGTTATTATAACCACATTCGTTAATCACTCAAACAATACGGAGGCCTTAAATTCAACAGCAGATCAGCTCACCAGCACCAGATAACGTAGCAAGTCAAGCAAGTGGCTCTTCAAGTTCCATTCTCTACTCATCACAACATGAAAAGATGTGCAACATGCACGCAATCTCACACATGAGAGGCTGCGATATGGACCCCATGTGTTTCTCTTCAGTAGCTTGCGGGAAGCGTTGACAGGCCTCTCTCAGCTACACCGCTGCTTCTCCCTAACTACAAGAGTTCAGCTCAGGTTCAGCCTCGGGTCACTGTAACGTATAACCCAGCCTCACAATTCAGAGCAGAGAGACTTCAGCTCAACGGGATATGTGGGCACCTTTTGTTAGGCCTCTCTCTGCACACACTGGGCTTTAGTGCTTCTTCCCTCCACACCAACCATCTGCAGCCATTTTGCAACAGACAGCTGTTTGACTTTAGTTGATCAGGGATGCAAAATGGGCAGATTAAGACCAAGCTGTTGGTGTTGAATAAAGCATATCGGGGTAAGATATGGCTTCTTGTATTGTTTAGGAAAGTGAAAGTGTCCAGGATGCAAACGCGTACAGTCAAGTTGAGTTAAAGCTGCTGTCGCCATCGATTTGCCCCAGCTGTTCCACCTCAGGGCATTTTTAAAGACGGGACACGGACGGGGATCTGGTCGACTGTCTCTGTTGGTGGTCTGTGAAGGCTGCAAGCCTTCATTATTGATTAGCCGTTATGGATCGGAGAGGAGAGGTTTTTTCATCGATTGATCAAACTTAAACGACACAGGCGGACAGCGGAGCGTCTGCAGACCACAAGGGCAGGCGGCGAGAGAAGAGGGGCAAAGAAAAGCAAGAGTGAGGTGTTTCTTAATCATTACACAGCCTCTGTGGCTCCTCGTGTCTGTCCGTCTCTTCCACACTCAGATGTCGACACCAAAGTGATTTTTTTTTCTTCCCCAACCCTGTGGACAAATAACCGTGCAGCAAATGATTAGCAGACATCTCTTTGACTGGTAATGAGGGCGCTACGCTACAGCAGCTCCGCCAACAGGATTACTGCCTATTGATTAGCCTAGCCTAGCATTAGCCTTGCTAGTTAAAGGGCTATGATTAGTGGGTATTTCTATAGTGGTTAATGAGCGGTGCTGCTATGGTATGCTGTCCATGGGAATGGGATTACAAAGCTATTAATCAGACAAGAGGCTAACTGAAGTCATTAGCGGGCCCTGTGGCAAAGTCAGTGCGTCTGTGGCCGGTCCCAGTTCCTGGTTTCTAAATCCGGTTTGGCCTTGTCTCTATCGTCTGGTCTCTTGCTATATAGCAACCCTGAGTGTATGTCTTTTCTGCTAACACCCCTGCCCCCTACATTCTGTTCTTTCATACCTCCTTCCTGACTTATTCCCTCCACGCCCTCTCCGGAGACGGAGAAGGACTGACATAAAGATGGAGAAAAAACATCCCCGGAGACCACTCTCACCATCCATTAACAGCACCGTCTTTTCATGTCCCTGAATGTGACAAGACAGGATGCGACCCAGGAGCCTCTCCTCATCTCTCTCAGTCTGAGTGCCTCTGATTTATTTGTTAACAAACAAATAGATGCATCATCTGCTTGTGTTTATGAATAAATGCATCTACGCATGAAGCCGACATGTGTCTGTGGGAGCATGTTTGCGTGTGTGTGTGTGTGAGGAAGAGATGGCCAAGGGGAAGCATGTGAACGGAGACGAGAGGCTGACAGGCGTGTTAATTGAATTGTGGGAAAAATGCAAATCCCCATACTGCCTCTTTGAATTAGGGGGAGGAGTTTTAACTGATTGGGACTCTCTCCTCTTTCTGCACACACACACACACATACACGCTAACTTTTACCAGATTCCCAAAAAAGAGAATGAATGACATCATTCTGTCTTCTTTTCCCATCATTCCGAGATCTGATGCCATTCATAGAAAGACAGGAAAAGCAGAGACAGTTTTTTATTCTACTTGGTTTGTCTGCGTTGCTCCGGGGCGGAGCTGTAGGTCGTTTTTGAAGCTCCACACATTCCTTTGCCTTCATTTGATCATTGAAGCAGGGCTTCCATGTGTCCAGGTGTTTGCTGTGTGCATAAATCTGTAGGATGAGTTCATCTCTGTGACTGTGGGGCTGGGAAAAAATATGATCATGATATTTTTTTCCATATCAATATTTATCAAAGTATAATTTGCTGTCTATTTGAGTATCCTGATAATGACTGAAGCAACCATTAAAAGTATTTAGTCGCACTTCACAGGACCAGAATGGTCAAAACCTGGAGCTGTGATATGGCATCCAGTTAAAAATGGCTCTGCTCAAAGCTAGACTAGTTTTTATCTCTTATTGTGATTATCAATTAGGTTTTCTTATTTATGGAACAGGATCCTCAGGTTCCTTCAGCTCTCTCTGGCTGTGATGTGATCGGATCATCCCTCTTACAATGCATTTAAACTTGACGTATAACACCTGCAGAATTAACAAGAAGAGGCCCAAATAATTGAAAAGTTGTCTTGGACAGTTGGGGATTTTCCCCCATCGGCAACAAAAAAAAGTGGCCTCTATTCTTTCTCTAAAATATGTCATGGTTGCCATCAATTAAGTGTTAAAATGATTAAAAAAAAATCAGTTGTGTTGCCTCAAGAACGTTTTACAGGAAAGAAAAAAACACACAATATGTTGCATTTAATGCCACATTTACAAGAAGCCACTTATGAGTTTAGAATTTGATGTCGCCGGTTCGCAAAAGTTTATTTAGTGTCTGGGTGATATTGTGGTTAATAATTAAGTGGTGAAATCAATTGAAACAGGCAGTAGTACACTGACAAAACATCTGCTGCTTACCTTGGCAAGCAAGAAAGCCCAAACACATTATTTGTATTACAGTAAGCCAAGTGGAAATCATACAGCATGTAATCTGTTCTGTGTGTTCCTTCTGGCTTTTTAGGAGATGTTCGGTCCAGAACACATCAGCGTTCAGAGGCCTCATGCATCCTTAGACCCTCCTCTGAATGTTTCCTGAATGACTGGCCCTGAATGCTTTCTCCATGCATGTTTGTAGCGTTCACACTTGTACTTTGTGATCACTGATAAAACATGACATCAACAGGTCTGAGCAGAGCCTGTGCTGCAGAGCGGTGCTTCTTTCTTCAAGCTGAGCATAAATACCACAGACTTGAACACATCAGATAGTATATTACCCCTGCAGCTGCCATGAGTTTTTATTTTGCGGTTTTGGCCAATACATGGAATTGATGCTAATTCACTCCAGAGGACCACATTTACCGCCGCAGACAGTTGACTTTATAGCCAGCAAGATTGTTTCCAGTTCTTACTTTCTCTAAACCTTTATCGCATCTTTTTGAGACGTAGTTAATAATGTAGAAACGTTAATCTCTTATTGAACAAAAGATCCGGTCAAGCATGGGTTAAATATGCCTCCTCATGTGAGAATCTCATCACGGTCCATTGCTGAGTCAACCTTGAGTCAGAAGTAGGACAGACCTCTCCTGTAGAGGCTCAGAGGAGCCACTGGGAGATGGAGGGAGTATCGCCCTGCTGGATAAAGGTCAGTGTTAAAGCTAATCTAGTTACACTATTCCTAGTGTCTCCTCACCCTTTTTGTCTCTCATCGCTCTGCCCCCCCCCCCCCTTCGACCTACAAGGCACTCTGAATCTGGGTCACGAGTGTGTAGGTTTCACCTCTTCCTCTCTCTCTGCTTTCATTCCTTATCCTCCACCTCTGCCCTCCTCTCCCCCCTTTCTTCCTTTCTTTCTTTCACTCTCATAAAAAAAAAAAAAAATTTCCTCCCTCGTCCTCCTCACCACCAGCGCTGTCGTTTTGGATTCCCAGCACGTGTCGGCTTCCTCCAGAGAGAGAAGTGATGTGTCAGGAAGTGCTTTTATCTGCCAGTGATCTGATCTGATGTGAGACTGAGATAAGCACGGGAGGAGTGTAGCTTTCTCTCCGCCTCACCGGAGGGAACGGCATGACGGCGAAGCCCTCGGTTCATATACCCGCCGATGGCTTTTTTTTCCCTCATGCGCAGACACAAATATCTGGTTTTTGATCGCCAAATAATGAAAGGATACTAGATAAATGCAGAAAAAGTCTATTATATCGCTTTCAGAAGCTTCCTACGCAAGCAAAGCACGCGGCGACATTCAGAGGACGAGAACATGAAAAAGGACAAAGATCTAGAATATATCAATATTTCAGATTTTGCCTGGGGTTGTCCCAACCGGCACAGAGATGGGCTGTTTAGAGTTTAACAGGAAGGGAAAAGCCAGTCCCTCGGAGGCTAGACTTTGTTTCCAGGAGTTAGCATGTAGTGTCTTCAATTTTAAAAGCTTTTGTATGTAATACTAGACATATAAGAAGAGTAGGATTGCCTGCTCTGTTTGCTGGTGATGGGAGCCAGAGTTTTCCCAGCTGGGCCCTCAGAGCATCAATGGGGAGCCGCCATGACTATAGGGGTGACTGTTGAGGACTTCCACCAACATCTCCTGGCTCTGAGGGATGCTATCATCATGCATCGTGACGTTTCCTTGTGGAAATCATCAAGCCTAACAGAGAGGCTGATACTCTTGCATCCCTCACTCATGAAAGCGAAATCGAGCCCAGATACTTTAAGATCATCTCTCGACATTATCTGAACATCAGCTGTGCTGAAGGACTCCTGCTTTCTACATCACATAGCTAACATAAAACTACAAACTACAACACTTACCTCAGCATCGAGGTCCACGATGTAACTCTTAACAAGCTAAAAGGACTTTCATAGTCCAGTAAGGAAGCTCACTTGCTCACTACGCCACCAGGTACTGTACTAGTTTTTAGACCGCAGAAGACAGGAACTGCCCCATCCATCGAGCATGAAAACTACATCCTTGACTCTTAACTCCTCACACTCCCACAAGGTTCAGGCTCCTTTTTTTTTTGAGTCTGTACATGGGAAGTCAGGGTTAGCAGACATTCAGACTGAAAACAACAACAATGAGTAATAGATCCATGAGTTTCAAGGCTCATCAGAGGCCACTGCACCACATTTTATAGTAGTTTATAGAGAAATGTGTTTCTCATAGCTGTAGTCACCCAAGGAATTGTTGGTGGTAGCTCAAAATTTTCACAACAAATGCCAAAGGAGCCATTTAAGCCCAGAGAAACATATCATCCGTATCATTATGAAGCAAGGTTTCCCAAGACAATGTTCACTTGGGCCGCGTTCATGTGACAACATTTTCCAGTGGTTGGTGGTGTAACCTTTCAAAAATCAACACCAAAGAATAAGATCACAGTAGTGGTTCAACAAATCTACATTGGAAGAGCGTTAATAAAGTAAAAACACAACTGGACAGTCCAACGTTGTTTTTTTGTTGTTGTTCTGTCCGTATTATGTTGTCTGCGTACAGGAATAAGGCTGGAACTGTAAAAGGCATGCCTAAAGCGGGACTATGACATCGTTTTCAGAGGAGTTGTAATGGTGCTATTTTCAAAAGATGACACTCTGGAACCTGTTTTCAAAAGTTTGCGTTTTCAGTTCCCCAAAATGCCGTTCTGGTGTAAAATGAACGCACAAAACACAACAACGGTTTAGCGTTTTAGGGTTAAAATGGCTGTTGTGTAAAACAGCACCTTAGTAAAGGGAAGTTAAACAGATCATCACATTTACTGACATCTTATTCCATAATCTATATTCCTTACTAAAGTGGTACGAAAACATTTAGAACAGATAGCAAAACACATGCAAAGAAAGAAAAAAATGCCAGGATCATAAAAATAAAAGGCTAATCATTTACAGCAGGCAGCTGAGAGCAGAAACAATGACTGCAGTGCTAGCAAGAAACCCACCAACAGTAATAAAAAAAAGTTTGCCGGGGCTCTGAGTCTCCATAGCAATTAAAGAAAGCAAGCAGAGGCATTTCTGTGTCCCCTAAAAACGCTGAAGGCCTCCATCCTGTCCCTGCCGTCCAGAAGGCCTGCCCCACAGAGACGCTGCCCTGTTATAACTCGGGTCGGTCCCCTGCTTGCGTAATGCTGACCTTTTGCATGTTGAGCACCACGATTCAAATACCTCGAGGCTCTCATGCAAAAATTCAAGCTCTCCCTCCTTTTCTCTCTCTTTTCGGCCGTCTGAATCCAGCCTCCGTCTCTCGCTGACTTCATGGATGTTTCGCAGTTTGACATTTTCCCTTCTTGAATATACCCCCCCCTTTTCCCGTTCTTCTCTTCCCCTCTCCCTTCCGTCCTCTCTCCCGTCTCCTCTCCTCTCTCCCTGCCATCTTTTGTCCAGCATCTCTTCACGCTTGACCAGCCTCGCCGTGACTCTTGACTTCAAAGCACTACTTCATTCATCAGTCACTCATCAGAGAGAGAGGGGGGGGGGGGGTCATTCAGCTCTGCGCTAAAAGAGAGGGAGGGAGGGACGGGACGGGGAGTGAGTGTATTAAAAAAAAGAGAGGGGGGACCATTGTATGAAAAGAGGGCACGGGAGAAAGAGGATCTGCTCTTGACCGCGGGGAACCTTGGGAGTCACAAAAGCAAAAAAAAAAGGGACACACTCCCACAGAGCTACACAACCCAAACAGAGTCATTCTCACCACAAACACACACTTTTTTTTTGTTTTTGTTTTTGTCCTGTTGGGTGTGTGTAGATACCGCACACATGATCCTGTCCTCCTTTTTTTCTTTCTATCCCTCTGCTTTCTGTCTCATCTTTCCTTCATTCTTTTCACTTGAGCTGGCAGCACAAAGGGGTGTTGAGGCCTGTTCCTTCCCGTAATCCTTCACTGCACCTGTGTGTGTGTGTGTGTGTGTGTGTGTGTGTGTGTGTGTGTGTGTGTGTGTGTGTGTGTGTGTGTGTGTGTGTGTGTGTGTGTGTGTGTGTGTGTGTGTGTGTGTGTGTTTGAGCAGGAGAATGTCGTTTTTCTTTTCTTTTTTTTCCTCCTCCGCTGCAGCCTCTCTCTACTGTTTCTAAATCTCACCTCCTGTCTTTTCATCGTCTTTGTGCTCACTGACATTCTCCCTCTTTTCCATTCCTCTATATATATTGAGATGGCTGGCAAGCTAGTTTTCAGGTCAGTGGGAATTGCTATTGCTTTCCCTCTCAGCTGGAGTCTGGCCCACGCTCTACACACACACACACACACACACACACACACACACACACACACACTTGTTTTGTTCACCGCTCTGTACGTTTGAGTGCTTTATCCAGGCATGTGGTTGTTGGTTCTTCCATACGTGGTTGCCTTGCTCGTAAAGATGCTTCTCTCACAGGTGCGTCAGGTCTGCCGTTCATCCTGCTTTTGTCTCTTCATTACTTGCTGTGTATTTGTTTTTCTCCCTCATGTAATAAGTCAGAAGTGCGAGTCTGTCACGCTCTGTGCGATGCTCGCCTCAGATTGTTTTGTGGGTGTTCAGTTGCTGTGCAAAACAGAGCAGACTTCATTTGTTAGTCATCTTGTACGTGTGCGTCTTTTTACCGGGGTTTTAACCTTTCAGTGCTCAACAAGGAGGTTTTTATTTTCATAGCTTTTAAAAACTCATTTTGTAAGAACACTTATTATGGTTAAACTTAGATTTCAGAAGATTTTCAGATGATTCATTTCATAGTTGGAGGATTTGCCTTCATTTTTGGGAACTAAAGACTTGAATGACCTTTTCATCTTTTAGGAAAAAAATAATATATCTACATGCTGTGAGCTAATTCTGCAACCATGATTGTTATCCCATTAATGTATATTCCACACTCATCAATTTTAGGCCAGAAAGTGTAAAAAATAAATAAATAGATAAACGTTCAGACTGCATCGTCAAATTGCTCCTTTTTCCAACACAAATACATGTAGTTTATTAACACATTCCTTATTATTCTTTATTCGGATCCCCAATAGCTTCCACAAAGTGGTTCCTGGGGTCCGATCAAAACTGTCAAATTAAACCACAGAATAAAAAAAATAGTACATCAGCAGAGTAAAAACTTCTTTTTTTTAAAAACGGGAATCACTGACAGATGAGCAGCAACAACACTAACATGATAACAGAACTATTCTCTATTTAGGATGAGTCTGTTTTAACAGATCTGGTGTCGGTCTGTCTGTTCATAGGCAGCATGTTCCAAGCAAAAGAAGCTCTGAACACATAAGACAAAGAAAAGCAACAAATCCTCTGACAAATTTGAGTCGTCTTTAACATTTTTCCCTGAAGGTTTACTTTTAACTGCTCATCAGGCTCGTTTATGATTAATCATCTCAAATAACATCCAAACATACCTTATTTATAACCAAAAGCATGACATCATTATATATTATTATATATCATTATATGTCATTATATGTCATTAATAAGCAGATGGTACCACCAGGTAAAATATTAATCCAAACCAATAAATAATAGGTTTAAGTGAACAAATGGTTGATAACTATGATATAAATAGCTATTGTATTGAATGCATTATTTTTTTATATTTCACAATAATTTTTCTGTCTTTAAATGTAAATTGAATATTTAAAAGACTAGAATTGAATAATCTAAAACTACTGTAAATACGAAACAAACCTCAAAATAAATCATGTGTTGGACAATCCAGGCTTTCTAATGGACACTTGCAGTAGATTTAACTCAGAATTAATAGTATGTATATATTTGTACTAATATTCAGAAGCACCACCTTACATTGTTTTAGTGGTGAAGTTAAAAATCCAGTCCAAAAAAAAGAATCTTAATGCTTGAAATAAAACTTGTTTAAAAAAAACATTCTTCCTGACTCAAAACCATGTATTTCATTCATTTTGAAAACACTTTTATAGAAGCCTTTTTTTTATGTCATTGACCCATAAATAAGTTTAAGGGAGCTTTGCAGTTAAATTACATTTAAACAACTGTACAACATTATGTCATCCAATGCAGAAGTCCTTTGATAAATTACATCATTTGTTTTGACAGTGTAGCAGAAAAGTGTTCATTAAACTCTGCTAATGTTTGAGCTGTTTTCAGTGTCAGTTCTGAAATGAACTGCATTATACCTAAAAAAACAGTGTCAGTGAAGCACAGAGAAACCAGAGAACTGCACCACTGGGGTAACGGGGTTCCTGCTACGACATGCCCCAACATCAACACACACTAATACAGGCACAGACACATTAACCGCACATGGAGGTGGGAGGGAGAAAAGGCCTTCATAAGAGCGCCGAGGACGACACAACCAGAAGAGAGGGATGATTGTTCACGTAGGCAAACGGAAAGAAGAGGTGGGCCGAACAGATGGAGGTGAAGAGAGTAAAAAGGAAAGATGTGTGCTGAGAAAAGGAGAAACGCTGAGGGTGAGAAGGTGAGGGGAAAGTATCTCTTTGTCTCCCCCGCCTCCCCCATTGGAATGTTAATCAGCGTAAAGAGGTCAGCCCCTTTTGGCGTTTCTGAGACTGTGTGTGTGTGTGTGTGTGTGTGTGTGTGTGTGTGTGTGTGTGTGTGTGTGTGTGTGTGTGTGTGTGTGTGTGTGTGTGTGTGTGTGTGTGTGTGTGTGTGTGTGTGTGTCTGTGTGTGAAAAGGTGGGGCATGGTGTTCTGGACTTTTCCAGCCTTGTCCGTCACATTGCAGATCAACAGTCATCAGTTTTGACAGCATTATCATGATAATCAAACTCTGCATGAAGATGAACCATTTCTTTGACATTTTTTCATCTTTAAAATACTGACAAATTTCAGCCCCCCCCCCCCCCAAGACGTCTTCCTTTTTTCTTTTGTCGTTGTTTTTGTAGGAGCAGCTGTCAACCCTTTCAAAGCATGGATTTATCATTTCAAATCCAAACTCTCAACATCTATACCTGTCTTTCTCTTCTTTCTTTTTTTCCACACACACACCTCAAAGAGAGTATTCTGTTGGCATCATGTTGGCCTTGGCAGGCTCACACAGAGGGCTGTCATGAAATCGCCAAAGGATCCAAACATTTCATGACCAGCTCTGATCTAAAAATCTATTCCCTTTTTCATGTTTTTTTATTGGAGTTGTAAGATTATCTAAGGGCACCAACAGCCCCGAGGCTTTTGAGAAAACATCATAATCTTATCTCCAAATGATTTTCACACATTGACATGAGTTGTATCACATCTCGCCACAGCTTTTCCACACCAAAAATTCAATTTTCACTCCTAAAAAAAATAAGACATGGTGAATGAAAGTCTCCAGACAGCAATGATATGGTTGTGTTAAATGGACTGAAGGATTTCCTTCAACATGTATTTTTTGTTCACTGGCCAGAAGAGTCTTCATATTGAATTGTGTAGGAAGCTGTTTGGAACAGTCTTTTTTTGCTTTTAATAAAAAAAATAATAAAAAAAATGTGTGCTTCAGGTGTTGTGGGGAAAGCAGCAGTCGGTATTGAACTGATTCGTCTTCCTGTGATTCACTGTGCAGTCAGAACACAGAGGCAGGTTTGAGACAGGAAGGCTGCAGTGCTGAGAAATCATAACATATAAACCAAAGCTGTCTTCTTCAGTTCTGTGTTAAACACATTGGTTAGAAGCTGCAAAGGCAGTAATGCAATCTGATCCACATGATTTCTTAAAGCTGCTATAATCAATATTTCTTTATTAATTATGGATCAGATAATGACTTGTTTGTGAAAATTACCCCTTCGGTTCTGCAGCTCAGTGCTTTTTGTTGTCTAACTTTTTGTGTTTTTCTGTTTTTGGTTCAATCCCAATCCTCTGATCAGTGTTGTTTCCTGACATCAGAAACCCTCTGATAAAGCACCAATCAGTGAACAGATAATGTTAGCGACTAGCTGACGACCATAGCGGCTCAGTTAGCAGCTAAAAAAGGCAGATATTTCCCTCAGGGATTGGTGTAGACCAAACCGAAGCTAATACAGTGTTTCTTAGGTTTAGGAGTATTTCCTCTCTGACAGCCAAGATGGGTCAAAGCCTGTCCTCCTGTTCTTGTCGCTACTAATGAATGGTAGGGGAAACACTGCTAAAAGAAGAGAGAGTTTTAAATTATATTCATCAAGAGGCCAGAAACACAGCTACAAATTAATGCTAATGTCGTTTAACAACTGATGGATGTGTAATTTAGCAGGTTTTATTCCATATTCATGGGAAAAGATTTTGTCTGTTGTTGATTTGTGTTTAAAATGTCTTTTTAACCCCTGTAATTCTTCTACCACTGTTATTAAATATGGTGGGTTGACTTGATTATATTGACATGCAGCTGTGTTGAGAGCTTTTTGTGAAGCTATGCTAATGCTGCTGCAGGTACAGCTTCATCTCCTCTGGTCTTAATCCACACAGATCGGTGTCCTACATTCACATTGTGATGTAGAATTGATACCAAATGAGAAAGAGCTGCTTTGCCCTGCATTTTACCCGAGAGGCTGGTTGTCAGTCGTCTCTCTCCCCAACTCATTCTACACATTTCACTTTGACTGCTGTATTTGGTGGGTCACCAGTCCAGTGCAGAGACCTGTCAGCTCGTGTCGGTCTCCTTAACCGGCCTCGTTTTTACAGCTTAATCACTTGAAGCAGCTTTGTTTTTCAAACTAGAACTCTTTTTTTCTCATTATTTCAGTTTATTGGCCTGTATAAGAAATCGGGCCGTTTCATTTCACTCGGGACTGAAACAGTCAGACCAGGACCTCGTTGAGGGGCCGGGCTGAGTGAGGAGGAGATCCAACCGCCGTCAGCTCAGCGGCACAAACATTAAATGTTAAATGTGTTTTTAAGATATAGTCAGGGTGGTTGGATTCGTGTTTGAAGAAACCAGGTTGTAAAAACGAGTATTCAGTAAAAAGGGATGTTAGTATAAAGACAACAGCAGGCATCATATCTAAGAGGAGTGTTGTAATCAGTGCAGTGATCTACATCCTCAGTAGATGCTGATGATTTATGTTAGTTTAGCTTCAAATATCTAAAGAACAGACGGGTCAAATCTGTTCCCTTCAGTCATCAGAAAAGTTTTAACTTCAGTTTGAAATGAAGGAAACAGAAACGTTCTGTTTGGAACCGCCTGCACTTCAGTTTTTCTTTATATTGATGCACATTGTAAAAAAAAAAGAAAATACTAGAGCTATAATTAGTCCAGCTGTTTGCTACGACGTCGTTTCGTCTCAGAGCCGTGAGCACAGTGGAGGCTCTGCGGCGTCTTATTAAAGCAGCGCTGATGACAACATGTTTACTGTCATTCTAAAGCTAAGACGGACGCCTAAAAGCTTAGAGGATGCTGTTGTCTTTTTTTTGTCTGTGTCAAGTTAAACGATCTGAAAACGGTGGGAAAAAAAGCTAAAACTACTTCAAACAAATCAAAAACACAAGCAGTGAGACGATCACAGAGTTTTAATGTCAAGAAAAAACACGGCCAAGAATAAAGGAATTACCCAAATTACAAGTATTCAGGTCATTTACTTTTGGTAAGAACGGCATTCCCAACTTATAGAAATAACTGTGGCTAATGCAGCCTTTAGCTTCAGTTCTGTGCTCTTTTTCACAGAGGCCCACTGGAACAAGCTCTGAACTGTTATAATGTTAGCTGTCATAGCTAACCTCAGGTTCTAAACAGGCTTAACCTACAGGAGTTCACTAGTTTCAGGTCGACTCCCTTTGGAGCTGCAAAAAATATACAGTTTCATACAATAATGTGCAATAATGGGTCAGATTTTCCACTTCAATGTTAAGAGGTCCTTTTAATAGCAGGCCAATCAAAATAAAAGTACCCAGGTAAGTATTGGATAACAGAGAGGTGTGAAGACATGCAGATTCATGTATGTTTTATTGATTACCAATAAACTACTGATGATAAACACATGATTCCAGATAGGAGTCAGATTGTTGCGGTTTTAGCAGCGTTGGTGTTGGTGTTAGCGTTAGCGTTGGTGGAGGTACAGCCTCTCTGTCTGGTTGAACATTTTCATTGAGGGATTATCACACTGTAGGAATGATCTCCTTCAGTTTCAGCTCTGAATCAAGCGCTCTAGATAATCTCGTTAATCTCTGCTGTGGTTCCAGCCTGTGTGATCTTTTCACTGATCGTCTCTTAGCCTGTTGGACAAACATGTGGGTAATAAAAAGGAAGAAAAGGAGGGGATGCATCTCTAATGAGGAGCTCCTCTCACTTCCTGTCTTCTCATTGACTCCTTGTATGACTGTGTTGAGGTTGAGGATGTCACCGACTCCTTCTTATCCTCCCATCTTGAGTTTGTGCTGTTAGCATTAAAGCATTAATGCTCATGTTAGCTGTCAGCTCTGCCTCGTCTGCTGTTTGATGAAGTCAGAGGAGGATCACTGCGACTCCTGAATGTGTTCCTGGATGGTTTCTGACAGCGCTGACTGCTGCGTGTCTCCAACAGGAGGTGAGAGATGTTCTCTCTCTGCCTCCTCTCCTATCGTCTCCATCCTTCTCTCTCCATCTCCTGTTGCTTTTCCTTCCCTCTCTGTAAGACAGCTGACAGCTACACCGTCAGGCTTCTTTCACGCAGACACACTCTCTCTCTCTCTCTCTCTCTCTCTCTCTCTCTCTCCCTCGCCCGTCTCCTTTCGTACCTCCTCTCCTCTCCATCCTCCTCCTTTGACTCCATCTGAATACACCTCCTCCTCAGTGAGCGGGTGTCCAGTTTGGACTGGTTTCTGAAGCTTACCAGCTTTACCAGCACTAGATCTGAACTAAGACAAAAAGCAAAAAAGGAGGAATCTCTCCTCTGCTACTCCTTCCTCCTCCTCCCCCCCCCCCCCCCCCCCGCTGTCTCTTCCTGTCCATCTGGTCTCCCACTCCAGGAGAGGGATTTCTCTCTGTGTGCAGCTCCTGGCATGTTGTCTCCGTCATGCCCATCATGTCCATATGCTTTACTCACCCGTCTCTCTCTTTTCTCCCAATTTAGACACCTGACTGTCGGTGTTCCAGCCTGCCTTTCACTCCTTTTTGCACAAAAAAAAAAAAAAAAAGGTCACCACCTATCAGTTCGTCCTCCTGTCCCGGCCTTTGCCTTCCTGTCCATCTCCGTGCCTGTTGGCCCCCCCCCCCGTCAGTCCGTCAGATTAATTCCTCAGCCTCCCTTAAATGAGCCAAAGAAGAGGCTTTTTGAGCTATTGATCCTGGCCGGTTTGATTGCTGTGGGATTTGATATGGTCATCTAATGATTACACAGTGTAACTCCGTTATCAGGACATGTGCTGTCCTCTATACTTACTGTCCTCTCTCTCTCTCTCTCTCTCTCTCTCTCTCTCTCTCTCTCTCTCTCTCTCTCTCTCTCTCTCTCTTTTCCATGGCCTCCCTGATGCTCCTCCTCCTCCTCCTCCTCCAACAGGTAAGCTCTTTTTATCTGGCCTGTTTGTCTAAATCAGACTCGATGTCGGGTCATGCAGTTTTGTTAATCAAACAGTTTGTACTGTCCTTGTGGCTTTACATACACACACATACACATACACATACACACACACACACACACACACACACACACACACCCCCTCTCCATGTGTGTTGATTTACTAAACCAGTTAAATGTTAACGTGACTTTGAAGGTCTGAAGGTCTTTGTGTGTGTTTGTTCTCCTTCATGGTGTTTGTGAGGGCAGTGTGTGTGTGTGTGTGTGTGTGTGTGTGTGTGTGTGTGTGTGTGTGTGTGTGTGTGTGTGTGTGTGTGTGTGTGTGTGTGTGTGTGTGTGTGTGTGTGTGTGTGTGTGTGTGTGTGTGTGTGTGTGTGTGTGTGTGTGTGTGTGTGTGTGTGTGTGTGTGTGTTATCCTGGGAACGGCCTCTTCCTTCTTTCCATTCATGCAGCCTTTGGGACCAGTTAGTATCTGTGATTTCTTTATAATTGTATATAATATATAAATATATACGTATGTATATTTTACACACAAAAAAAAGACAAAGCTTAACAGACACATGTAGGATTTTGCAGGAGTTATAGCACTAAAGAGTGTTTTATCCTCCCCCTTCTTATCCTTCTCCATCTTGCATGGAAGCAGCGAGGCCTTTTCTTCTTTTCTTCTCTTCTTCTTCTTCTTCTTCTCGTTTCTCTTCTCTCTCTTCTATTTAACGTAACCCGAAGGCTCAACACAACAATACCAGCAGCCCAACCAGTCCAGCCTCCATCACTGCCATGCCTGCCAGAGTCTGCTGCTCTGCTCTGCTCTGCTCCTCAGGCTGGTGTCCAGAACACAGGCACACAGATAGAATCGGCTCGGCTCGGTCGATGAAAAGAACCATTGGCGATGCGACTCGTGGAGACTTGTGGGAGCCGGACTGGTAGAAGCTCTCGTTCTTTCTCCCTCTCTTTCACAGCTACGTCTCTCACCTGCTGCACACCAGTGATTAAACAGAAGGCAGGGCGACCCAGATAGGAGGCACGAATGTGGAAGAACAGAGGCCACAACCAAGTGGGATAGAGAGGAGGGGGGGGGCAGCTAGGAAATTTATTGGTGACACCTGCTTCATGTCAGCACTCCGTCGAAACAGACGCATTCTTTCCTCTCCCCCATCTCTCTTTTCTTCCGCATTTCCTTTTTTTTTCTTCCTCCGTCGCCCGTGAAACGAATGGACAAGGGAATAGGAGGGGACAGACAAGAACATGTCATGCAGGGCGGGAGCGTCCCACATGCGCCTGTTTTTATGTGTGTGTGTGTGTGTGTGTGTGTGTGTGTGTGTGTGTGTGTGTGTGTGTGTGTGTGTGTGTGTGTGTGTGTGTGTGTGTGTGTGCACTTGTCTGTCTGAGAATGTGTGTATTTGAAGAGGAGAGAGATTCTCAAACAGCATTATTAACTCAATACACACACACACACACACACACACACACATATTTAAACACACAGAAAGCAGTGCAGTGCATCTTGACAGCTCCCCAGGCTCCTATCCTGGAAAGGCGAGACAGGAGTAGTGGAGCGTACTGGGATGGTAGAGGAGGACCCGGACGTTCATCTCAGAGCCCCCCCCCAGCTCAGTTTAATACTTAATGCCAGCACACACACAGTACGGCATTCACAGTCATAAACACACGTGTGTGCACCCATACACAAAGCTAGGACACACACACACACACACACACACACACACACACACACACACACACACGGTATAAAATATTCAGAAGTCCATGAAATAATGATGAACATTGATGGAATGAAGCTTGCTAATTTAACTGGGACCCTCTTTTTCCTTTGTTAGAGAAAGACAACAGACAATGATGACTCACACAGACACACACACACACACAGACACACACAGACACACACACTATTACAGAATTAATCACAGCAGGAGAACAGAAGTGACAGTTTATGGGCACGACTGGGACAGTTTCTGAACCAAAGTGTGTTTTAATTTTTTCACCTCATCCGTCCCATCTGAGTCGAAGCACACTGATGTATTATGTGTGTGTGTGTGTGTGTGTGTGTGTGTGTGTGTGTGTGTGTGTGTGTGTGTGTGTGTGTCTGTGTGTGTGTGTGTGTGTGTGTGTGTGTGTGTCGGCTCGCGGCTTGTCTGTAAGTATGTATACATGTGGTGTGTAAGTAGGGCAGCTGTCGTGTTCCTCTCAGCAGTGAGTGGGACGTGCAGCAGGATCGCTGTAAAGATTAATAATGGCTGCTGCCGTTCGTAGCAACGTGATGGAAGTTTGGCAATCAGTTAATTAAATCAGCTAATTAAGTCTGTGTTTGGAGGCGAGCATGTTTTTCATATTTTGCTTTTCTGAATGGAGATAGACAGAAGGTGGAAGGATGGAGGAGAGAGAGAGAGAGACGGAGAGGAAAATACGAGGGCCTGTTGAAAGCTGGACGCAACAAATCTGTGTGTGTGACAGTTTGTGTGTCTGCATGTCTCTGCATGTAAGGATGCCTGCACTGACTCATGCATATCTTCAAACAGTATTATTGTGAACTCACCTGAATTTCTTGAGTTTGTTCCAACAACAACAACAACAACAACCTCCCTAAGCAGTGAAATGTAAGTGTGTGTTGTGCACATTTTCCACTGATGTCAGCATCTGGATGCAGAATCACTTTATAGTAGTTGTTCCACTGAAATGCTTTCCCCCTATAACAACCTCCATTAATGCCGTCCCATCCCGTACTGACTGGGCTTCTCCTCTTTTTTTTTGCTAAGCTGTCACATAGCAGCAGAGCCAGAATAAAACGTTTCCTCTTACAGTCGAGAAATACTCAAATTTAGACAATTACTTCAGCAGCGACACTCGGATTTCAGTAAACTTCACATTTTCTAATAGTTTTTCAAAACACATTTAAGGAGCTTGACAAAGCAGTGAGGAAGGAAAAGCCATTAAGATTATTAGGATAATGAGATGAAACTGCTGGACATGAATTAAAAGCATGACTGCAGGAGAGTTTTTAACAAGTGAATCCAAAGGTTGCACTTAGTTTTCCATCCTGAGGGCTGAAAAGCCTCGGAGTCCAGGTCTGAAGGTCCATCACATGATTAAAGAGGTGTCTTCAAGCTACAGCGTATTAAAGCTAAGAAATGACACGTTTAACATGTAAGGCTAAGGCGTCAACTTCTTTTTATACGTGTCTGTTCACTGCAGCTCATGTGTGTAAGCATGTTTTATGCGTGTGGCGGTGATGGTGTCTCATTCACTGCTGCTCTAAAAGTGGGGGGGTCCAGATCGACACTCCAGATCTCTGTTTGTGTCACAGTTTAATCCCCCCCGCATCAGACCATAATCCCTCCCTTGCCAACCTGGTTGCACTTGGGTGTCCTCGACCTCCGCTGCACAGTGGGCCGGCATGGGACCGGATCAGACCGGATCAGACTGGACTCGTGCCATGCTGGCGTTGTGTCTGGAAACGGGAAACAATTACAGGTATAAGAGAGGCGGCCTTTTTTTTGGGGGGGGGGAGGGGTAATAAGCGCTAAGCTGAATTTTGTCATTATTTCCCAGGTGTAAAAGGTAGAAGTACAGTTTACAGTGTAGGCGTGGCTTCAGTTTAACAGTCCTAACATTACCTCATAGTTCAAAACAAAGAGCTCCACCTTAAAAGTGGTGCACAATGTTGTTGCTCTTGTCCTACCGACACAGTTGTCATGTTTACGCTCGGCAGCCATATTGTTTACGTATCTGCACCTATCGGATGGCTCATAGGAGCATTGGTCTTAAAAAAAAGGAGGTGTGGTCAGGAGCCATGTTGGTGCATTGCTATCTGGAGGTTGCAGAAGGCGACTGTGCAGCTGACCGACAAACACCTGGTCTAACCTCAGTGGCGCGGTGTTTTTTATGCTGTTTAAATGGCGCATCAGAACAAAAATTCAAATTTATTTAGTTTACTATCACATTAGTCAATTAAATGCAACAAAGTCTTTCATTTGCGAAGCTGAAACCAGGAAGTGTTTCAGAGTCGGGAACAGTTTGGACTGTGTGGAGATACAAGCTCACCAGAGCCCTGCAGCCCTCTCTTCATCTCTGCTTGTGGCTAGCAGCCTCGAGGCTTCAGTAGCCACTCCTAGCATAACACACCCAGTAATGGGGCATCCACCACAGACAATGAGCCTAAATTCTTAGAATAAATACCCGGTGCTCAGGTTGAGGTATCCTTACAGCTCATGTTGCTTCCCTCCAGCTGTACGCTAATAAAGCAAACATTTCTGGACAAAATTCATCTTAGAGCAGCTATTTCTTAATTTCCCCTCACAAGACTGTCTGTTTCTGTTTTAATATTATTCATTAACTTTTAAAGACAAGATAACTATTCCATTAATTTCCGTTTTAGTTACATTAAGGGGATTTTTGGGCTTATCCTCTTCTTAAATGTAGTTGTGTACGACCGGCTCTCTCATCTGTTCTGGCCTTTCTTTCTCAGCCATAGCATTTCCTGTGTCTCTCTTGGTTTTATGGTTGTGTTTCCCTATATTCTCCCTTTAAACACACACAGACACACACACAGACTCTTTGGCCTTAAAACCTTGAACCCTCCCCTTGAAGCTAAATATGAGACAGTGTCACCGCAGTCCATACCCTGTAAAATCCGTTATGCTCATCATCATCACTGGAGCCCCCCCCCCGGCACCTAGAGAATTCTGCACGTCACATCCCCCCCCCCCCAATCTATTTTTCCAGCTGGCTTTTTCCCCCCTGCAGGCCAGTTACAGTCCGGTGGCTATGGATCTGTGGAGATGTAGTCGATAGCTTCCTGTAGCTGTGTATCTGTGGTCGCCTGCAGTCAAACTGTCTGCCATATAGACCTCCAGTTATTACATGAGATGGTTAGTAATCAATTCCATGACTGGGGGATTTCTTTTTCTGTGTGTGAATGAGTAGACATGGAAAAGTCACAGACTGTGAGGATGGGAGATGGATTCCAAAGCCAGCTGTATAATATGTTGCTATGGGAAAGTCATGCATCTTGAAACTTACTCGACCTCGTCGCTGAAACTTGTCCTGTTGATCCAGGAATGACTTGATACAGAGTCAGTAGTGAGTCTGAAATCTGCTTCACTCTTACTCAAAATAAATAGTCATTTTGAATGTTCATCTGACCTTTTAGGTTTAGCTTATTACTCATTTAGCCAATAAGTAACCATGATGCTTATTGGTGACGATCCACACTCAGGACTACCTCGCAAAAAAAAACATCTTTTAAAGTTCAGCACCAAACGTTTTGTCCATTAGTAGCAGTTGTGCAGCTTTTCTCTGGTATTTCTCCTTAGATGGTTTGTTTTCATCATTTTACTTTATGCATTTTTGTTTTATATTATCTGTGTAAGCTGTTTTTGCACATCTGACTAAGGGTGCTCTCACACCAACCTCGTTTGGTCCAGACTTTGGACTTTTCAGTTTGATCCAGACCAAAATTGCAGGTGTGGTTCAGACCTTGACCTTGACTTTAGGACACGGCTGTTAAAAACAATATTACAGGTCATTGTGATTTAATCAAAATTGCCATTGCTTCATAATAATACTGTATTTGACAAACTCGGCTGGAGTTTGAACCTCTTGTGTTTTCTTTATTCTGCTGCCAAGCGCTGACTGAACATGAGAGCAGAACGAAAAGGAGCAGATTAGAAATTCTACAGTAGAATTCTAATTCTCTTCCTCTAATGATCTACAGTAGAGTCGTAGTAATGTGAGGAGGATTAACACTGGGATGAATGCACAAGAGGAGGGAGAGAGCCAGAGATTACAATGAGAGCTTTGTTTCTCCAACTATCAAGCTGAGGTCTCTGCAAGGATCCATTATTCTTGCCTTGATGCTGCTGTCTCAATGAAAAGTGGTTTGTGGCGAGGCATTGTTTCAAGAGCAAACGGGGGATATCACTGCAGTGCTATTCAGCATAATTTAGCCCACTCCCTTCCTCCCCTCCTTCCCATCCCACATCCCTAACTCACTCCCTGCCTGCTTCATTGTGACTCTGCAATTACCTGCGGTGCTAAATCAAAGTTTTGACAGCAGCGGCCGGATACGGAGCTTCATGCCCACCTTCACCTTATCAAACTCTCAGGGTTTTTGCCAAGTAGAAACCACTCCAAGGGGGATGGAGGCCCCTGATAAACACCACAGCGGTTGTTGAGGCCACAGTTTGTCAATTATACGGGCTGGTTGTCAAGGAGCAGATTGTCAGAGACCAGGGAAGTCTGGGACAATTAGAAGATGGCTGGTTTATTGCATGTGATAAAAAAAAAAAAAAAAAACTGAGCCGCCGCTGTGTTAGGTGGGTGTCGGCATGTCTGAGCAGCACCAACCATCCACAGCCGTGCACCGCCTTGAGTTTGCACACAGTCAGACACGTTGACATGTTGGAGTGTGAAAGATATTCCTGGCTTGGTGCTTTTGCAACATAATTTCCCATCGCTCCTCTCGGCACAGATGTTGCATGTGTGCATGCCCGATCACACACACACACACACACACACACACACACATGTAATGGGCAGCGCTTTGCACGCATCCCAGCTCCAGCTGTTCCAGCCGTTAGCGGGATGCAGTATATGCCTCTATTAGAGAGATGCAAATCCCTGCAGAGGAAGAGGAAAGAGAAAAAAGGGGATGAGGTTGATCGACGGTTGAAGAATGAGTAGAAAAGGATGAACAATGACCCCGGTGCTGCAGGGAGGGAGGGGAGGGAGGGAGGGAGGGAGGGGAGGGAGGGAGGATCCCTCTCTGGCTCTGGTGAGGCTCACGGCAGACATTCTAGATGTTTCTGGATCCAGTTTTGAGGAGGGTTTCTTGGAGCGGGTGATGAATGCTAGCGGAATGCTCCAGGAATGTCGGATGATATCTTTTTAGAAGCAGCAGCGCTAAACGAGGGTCGATGTGGCCCCGAGGGAAATCACAGGATCAGCATTCCAACACTGCTTACCTTTTCCTTTTCAAAACACACGCACACACACACACACACACACACATTCCAGTGGAATGTTTCCCACTGCATGACCGTCAGGTGGAGAAAGTTTAAGGAGGAACGTCACTCCCCCCCAGCTGGGGAGCGATGACTGTCTCCAATTTTTGCAGATGTGTTTATCTACTTTTTTTTTTTTTTACAAGAGTTTTAATTGCAAGTTTGAAGCTGTGTCCAGCTGTTTTCAGTACACTGGAGGTTAAATGCTACAAAATGAAGCACAGGGTTGGTTTGTTCTTAGTTCTGAACCATGTCTGACAAAAGTACAGAAGTCTGCATTTCACTCCTCCAATCCCTTCTCTTTCTTCCTCTTCCCTCTAAGTCCCGACATCACTCCTCCTCTGGGGACCGGCTGTGCACCGACAGGGTCGCCGCCGTCCAAAGCTTTTGCGTAGGCAGGCAGAGCGGCCCTGCTCTCTCTCAGGCATGACGACAAGGCGTATATAGGCTAGATGAGTAGAAAAGTCCTGCAGGCTTTCGGGTGATTATCTTTCCCCACGTGTCTCGAGGTCGGTCTCTTCCTCTTTTCTTTTTTTTTCTCCAACAGTTGATAATGTTTCCTGTTACTCTGGGATGAACCATTGTGGGTGGATTAACAGATAATGGGCGTTGGGAAGACACGGGAAAAGACACCTTGAGCTTTCAGCGTGGTGACCCTGTGTGGGAGGCATGCAGGCAGGCTGTGATAAGGGCCCGGCCGCTAACTGTTTCCTCCACTTCCTACTGAATGCTAATCAGTAGCAGCAGAAGGCGGCGTTGGCCGGTTTGTCTTCCTTCCTCTGTCGAGTGTCTGCCTCCTCTTCTTCTTCTCCTCCTGTCCTCTCTGTCTGTTTGCTTCTCGTCTCCATGTCTCACTAGTGATGCTCGGTTACGAAGCTCTGCAGATTTCCCATGAAAACGAGGGAAAACACTTGGCTCGTCGATGTATGCATGTTGCTGTGTGTGCTGAGCTCTTGGTTGACTCTCACCATATGGAGGAGCTTCATTTGCATGGTGCATTGTTCCCCCTGGCACATGGTCTTTGTTGGCTGTAGCCATAATATACTGTCTGTCTAGTGACCTGCTCATTGAACATGGAGACTTTCACTCTGACCTTTAGAGACGACGACACCGTCAATCGTCTTCTTTTCCTTTCTGCACTTGTTGCCACGGCGTCTGATCCCAGGACTTGTTTGGGATTCTCTTGGTTTCAGCCTTTTATCTGCGTGTGTCTGTGTGTGCGTGTGTGCATGTATGTGCGTGTGCACCTGTTTGCACACGTGCCCATCGGTATATGTTTTTTCTGACACATGAAATTAATTACAGACCATCCTTCCACCCAAATGATCTTTGATATCATCAGTTCCGTTGACTCACATCCGCTCCAGAGCCGAAGACTTCTGTGATACAGTCTTTAACTCTTTAAAGATAATTCTAGTATTATTTGTGGTATTATTTGTCTAATTTTTGCCATCATTTACATCTGTTATAATACGTTGAGTAATCACTGAGATCTGGGAGCACACGGACGTCACTGCAACAAAGTCTGACATGGCAAGAAAAACACAATCAGATGTTCAGGCGGGTTGTAATCAAGCCTGATTAGCTCTTTGAGGTAAAACTTAAATAAGAATATCAATAATAAACACCCACTGCACAGGAAAACCCCAGCAAAAACCAGTCGTTCAGAGCCGACCGAGGCAGTTAGTCAGACTGTGTCACTTGTAACAGCAGCGACGGCAGGAAACCTGCATAAGAACATTGTGTGACATTGAATCTGGCATTTTGCCTCGTTGTAGCAGGAAATTAGAGCATTAGAAATGACATCATACCATCTGAGAGAGCGAGTTCCAGGTTACTGGTTTCGGCTCGCGGTCGTGACGCACCAGGACACTGGGTGGAACCGAGCCATCGTTTAAAACGGCTAGTTGTGCTTTCAGGAAAAATCAACACGTATGTCATGAAAGGCTCCATGATTTACCAAACTCAGAGGGATGCTGGAAGAATCTGTAAACGTTTTAAAAACAATTACATTTGGCCAATAATTGAGTTTAAAACTTGAAGACTTGTGTTTCATCTCCCGTCTGACTTACGTTTTGCAACATTGCTGTGTTTGCAATGATGATTGATAAGTGCGTTGTTGTTACACCATGAAAAAAAAGAACCTTTTCTAATAAACTGGCAACATCCTTTGTTTTAACAGAGAGAGAAAACGTTCCAACGGGTCCTTTTTGGTCTCTTATTTCTTTTCACTACCTTTTCAGATGTAAAGACTTCCATTACCTCAGACCAACACTTGCTACACCTTTTTCCAGCCCCCTGTTATCCCCCCGATCTTGTTCCCTTTCTTCTGAGTGCTCCCTGGTCTGTTACATATGACCAGTAAAGGGAATATTCATTGACTCTATTTAAAGTTTCTCTGAGAGCAGCGCTCAGACTTTGACCCCCGGGCCCCCTGTTTACTTTCATTTAGCTCATAAGATAAACACGTCGGCTGTGATGCATATGTTTTTTTTCCATGAGGCCTTTCACTTGTTGTCTTTCCATTCCATTCATCTTCCATTGCAAGAAAAATCCCAAAGCTTTTGTGTTGGGAGAACAGAAAACCCCTGATGCCAGTTTGGTTCTGTGAGGTGAGCCGATTTCATGCCAAATCAAATCAGGTGGCACAAATGACAAAATAGGCAGTGTTGATGCAGTCAGAAGCTGCCAAGCTCCAAATTAATTTAGCACTTATTTATTGATGCTAAATGGCTCCAAATACAGACAAATGCATTTATCCTGCTTTTGAATTCAGAGTGAATAAATCTGGGCGGGGCCTTTTAGCTAAATGCCTAATAGTTTCTGACAACATGAATGCTTATTGAATCTGACACACACACACACACACACACACACACACACACACACACACACACACACACACACAGACACACACACACACACTCCCTCCATGCACCCTGCCCACTGCTGTATTGAATGTTGCTGTGCTGATGCTTGCTAAGTTTCTATCCCACTTGGTTGGCGAGGAGCTTTGCCAGCTCAACAGCTGCTCCAACTTCACGTTCTCTCCCCCCCCCGCATAGGATCCAGGACTGGAAACTCAGGGGAGAGTCTGCCTGGGATGGAAGCACACATCCACACACACTCACACACATTTAAAGGGTGGGGGCTGCAGAGCTAGCGAGGCTAAGATGCCACAGGCCTTATAATAGAGGGATGCCCTCTTAAGCCGCTTCACACCAGAGCCCAGAAAATCAAATTGTCATATCAATAAGCAGCTCACAAAAAAAGATCTCCCATCTCCTCCTCACTTCTTTCTCTCTCTCTCTCTCTCTCTCTCTCTCTCTCTCTCTCTCTCTCTCTTCTATCTCTCCGCCTCCTCCTCCTCCCTCTTCAAAAAGCAGGTTAGAAGTTTCACAGCGGAGGAATTTCAATGATTCTCAGCGTCGTTTGTAATGGTTTAAAATGGACAGAAGAAGAGAGAGAGAGAGAGCTGGATGTGGAGAACACAGGCGCTCGGCGGAGCAGAGCTGTTTGTGCCTGGCTAAATGGAGATCTAATTCAATTTTAGCTCCAACCAAAGGCCAGCTTCTCTCTCTTTCTTTTTTTTTTTACTAAAGTCCTGCTCACATCAAACTGAGCTGTCACAACACCAGGGTTTTAAACCTCAATGCAAAACTAATGTAAAAGAACAGCATGGAACAAAGACGGGATCTTTTTCCTCTTTCTTTATGAGCAGCCTTGCACACAGAGCTGCTACAGGAAGCCCCTGAAGTCATACCGACATGTAATAATGGTCATATGTTCATATCTGTGTGGGCTGGGGTCGAACACATGGTTTGGAGATCTTCCGGCTCTTTCTAACAGCTCTGGTGCTTTTGATACTATCAAATACAAAATATAGTTTCATGATTGTGGTATTGAAAATCAAAAACACTCATATCATCTTTTACTTTTCAATCCCTTCTGTTCAGCCAATGAAGAGGAAGATGAAAAAGGACAGGGAATTAACTTCTTCCTCATTTCCATTAAAAAGTAGCTTGATAGCTACATTTCCAGGGCTCCAATGCTTTCTATGCTGGACTTTGTGTGGAATTAATGGCATCTGAATCTCTTGAATGCTCAGTCAATATGCAGCCAACAGATGGTGCGTGGTGCTGCTGCCTTTCTTCCTCTTTTTTTTCATCTCCACCTCTTGTTGTTTTTTTTCCTCTCCACTAGCTGGTAGCAGTTTGCTGCTGAGTGTGTGTCAGCTGTATGTTACTCCATCTCTTTCTCTCTCTGTGTCACACATGTAGCCTCAGATCACGTCTGTCACACTGGCCTTAATCTCAGGGTTAGCAGCTGCATGCTGATTGTGTTCGTGTGTTTGGTGTGTGTGTGTGTGTGTGTGTGTGTGTGTGTGTGTGTGTGTGTGTGTGTGTGTGTGTGTGTGTGTGTGTGTGTGTGTGTGTGTGTGTGTGTGTGTGTGTGTGTGTGTGTGTGTGTGTGTGTGTGTGTGTGTGTGTGTGTGTGTGTGTGTGTCTCATGTAGTGGGAACAAATCAAATGAGCAATTAAATTCTCTTCTGGTCAACTGAATGTTTACATGCTTGTTTTAAACAGATGCTAATTAAAGGGACAGTTTGCAGTTTTTTTACAATCTGCTTATATTCTACACATCTATTACATGTCTGTCCGTCATGACAGACATGTAATAGACTGGTGACTCTGAACCGTCCAGTTTCAGCTGGGATAGACTCCAGACTCTGATCCTGGTCTTTAACAGTGGAAGGAACTTTATCTCAGAGGAACAAACAAAAAAGAGGAGATCCCAAATTCTCAAACTATTCCTTTAAGAAGAAAATTATTCTGATTCTAATAGAGGAAGGAAGGAAGGAAGGAGTCAATCAGGGCAGAAGGAAGGAAGGATGGAAGGAGTCAATCAGGGCAGAAGGAAGGAAGGAAGGAAGGAAGGAGTCAATCAGGGCAGAAGGAAGGATGCAAGGATGGATGGATGCCACAGTCTTGAAACTTGTTCGAGGCTGTGAGCTGGTCTGTGTTTGAGTTACACTTGCAGACAATGGGCTTCTTTCACCCAAACTCATACACACACACACACACACACACACACACACTGACACAGAGGTGTTCTGTCTAGAAAACTGTTTTTGCTCCTGTTGCACAATATTTGGCTCCTATTATTCCATTATGCCCCCTGCTCCCCACCCATCCTCTGGTTTCTGGTTTTAATTTTCTTGGCTGCTTGTTTTTGTCTGACTGATTGGAGGCTGTGTGTGTCTGTCTGTGTCTGTGTGTGTTTGTGTGCGTTGCCCTGTCACATGTATCCAGCCTGGACCACATATGATAACAAAGGCTAATTTTAGCTGTGAAATCTCTGATGCTTCATAATGAGAGAGAAGGCAGCGGGACAAAAAGTGGGGAATGTCATCCTTATTCTTTAAGTCTCTGGAATTTTCCTCCCCTTTTTCCACCCTCTCTCCCCCATGCTATCCCCCCCCCCCCCCCCTCCCCCCCCCCCCTCCAGGCAGCGCTCATTAGCCCCATGGCCCTCTCTAAACAGGTGGGGCATGTTTGGCACAGCCCTCCGACATGCAGTCAGACTTAATTGGGCTTGGAGGACACCCCCCACCCAGACACACACATGCATACATCACTCATACGGACCCCTCCCTCCCCTCCCCTCCCCTCCCTTCACACTTTTCCCTCTGTTCTTAAAGAGTCAATTGTCCCTCTCCTATCCTCCAGGGTGAGGTTGATGTCCCCCAAACCGGAGATTGTAACTCCAGCCTCAGGCCTGTCTCCAGGACCTGGGTGACTGACTGGCCTCCTTGCTGCTCCCCCCTGTCTCCCTTTTACTCCCGTCCATCAACAGATAATAACCAGCAGCCTTACAAATCCCATTCATCTGCAGACAGATCCCCCAAATATCACCGTGTCTGTGTTTCATTCCCCCGGCTCTGCACCTCCTCTCCATCTTTCTCTCTCTCTCCATCTCCACTCTACCTCTCCATCTTTCTTTCTCTCTCTCTCTCTCTCCGTCTTTCTCTCTCTCCAGCGCTTTCTTTCCAGCCTGGACTCTCTTTTCCTCTTTCTGTCTTGGTTGCTTGACCGTTTTTCTACCTACCGAGGGGAATTTTCCTCCCTCCCCCCCTCTTTTCAAGGAAACCCAGAAGACGGAGTTCTATCCTCATGACTCTGTTGTTTTGAGGTTGTTTGTTTGTTTGTTTGCGTCTGCTGGCCTCTCTGGGTAAATTTGAAGCATCATCACACCTATCTATACCTACGTCTGCGTCATTACAGCCACATCAGCTGCTCCCCCCCCCCCCCCCCCCCCTTGATACTGCCTTAGAAGAATGTCTCTGCCTCCTGTCTTCTCCTCTCTGTCTTTGACACACACACATATTCCAGTCAGTAATATCTCATTATCCTGTTTATTTATACGAGCAGTGCTGTTTCACACACAGACACACAGACATATACAGTAGATGCAGCGCTGTGTGTGTGTGTGTGTGTGTGTGTGTGTGTGTGTGTGTGTGTGTGTGTGTGTGTGTGTGTGTGTGTGTGTGTGTGTGTGTGTGTGTGTGTGTGTGTGTGTGTGTGTGTTTGCACAGGGCAGGTGGGGAGTTTTGAATGTTAACTGCCTTATCACTCCAATTTCACACTCTCGCCTCCAGTTACACACAGACACACACACAGTGCTCACGCACAGAAACGCCCTGTTGCCTCCAGTCTCGTATGTGAAGACTGATTAACGAGGAGACGGGGTGTGTGTGTGTTACATGGTCACACACACACACAAACACACTTGTGCACACACTAATCCCAGCCAGAGGGGAGGTTTTGTGTGTGTGTGAGTGTTAATGAGTGTGTGTGTGTGCGGCTGCTTCTGTAATGGGGCCACCTGTCTACTCATTAGCCTCGTTACCCAGCCTTTTAATTGCCCCAAAACTCTGTATCATTCCTCCTCCTCCTTGTCTTCTTCCTCCTCCTCCTTCCTCACTCCATCTCTCTTGGTGATTTCTCCTCAGTGCGTTAAGAGAGCTGTTGGGACATATCAATAATCTGATATCATCATACAGCAGGGATTATGTCACACTGTGCAGGTGTGTGTGTGTGTGTGTGTGTGTGTGTCTGTCTGCGTGTGTCTGCGTGTGTGTGTGCAGCATGTCCATATGTTACCAAAGTGATTGCTTTGACCTCAGTATCAGGAGGAGGCATGAATCCGACACAGTGTGGAGGGGAATATGTACACACACACAAACACACACACACACACACTGAGCCATTAGGATGATTTGTGTTGCCTTGAACAACCTCACCCTCCACCTTCATTCCTCTACTTCATGGCTGCATGATTATGAAAAAGTAGTCTGATTACTGTATTTTTTTATTGCTCCTGCAGATTTTCACTTCATTTGTTTGAGTATTGCTCAGAGCTGCTGACGTTCCCTTTTTCAGACTCCCAGTATTAACTCTGTGGCCCTCGTCTACAAAAACCAGTTAATAATCATGTCTTTATTACTTTAGGACTTGGCTACAAGCCAAAGGGAAACCAGAAGTTCTTCATCACCATTTGGCTGAAAACCAAAGATAAACTAAGATGATTCATTTTCTTCTATTCATCCAGAGACGAGCCTTTCATTATTTTAAACTTTAACCTTTCTTTGGTGACGCAATGAGCATTAAATACAGGAAGTGGTTTAATAGCAAAATGAGTTAAAGTCTTTACTGCATAGATAAAATGTTTTTGCCTGATCAAGGAAGTTAAATACCTGACAAATGAAGATACTTAATTATATTTTATTAGCTTTAGTTAGTTCGTTAGTTAGTGAGTTTATTGTTTATTTTTTGCAGGGACGGTGCACAATTAAAAGTAACTGCACCAGAGTTAGCTTGCAGCTAATTTATCTGTAGTCCCAAAACAGCCAATACACTAAATAGAACAGCAAAATATATTAAAGTTACTACAAATACACTACATAAACCAGCACAATATATAAAAGTCCATCAGTGTGAGATAATAAATAGAATCGTAAAGAATATTAAAAAATTGGAAAGGGAAAAAAAAACCTGGAAAAAACCAACAAATATGACTTTAAGGTGAAAATTTTGGATTGTTGATCAGATAAAAAAGAAGATTTCACTTCAGGCTCTGTGAAATTATAATGGACTTTTTTTTTGCAATTTTCTATCATTTGTTGGCAATTTATCTTAGTCAACAAATGAATTAATCATATCATAGGTAGAATATTAAACTGCAGTATATGTTTTTAATAATCCATCATATTTAATAATAATATTTTCACACTGATGCAGAATTTTTTTTAAATCCAGTCATTCCTCATTTCAAATCCATTCAGAGCATTAATAGGAAGGGGGCGGAGCTATGAATGCTAGTCTAAAAGTGAAGAATGCACATCACCTGGCGGTGAACTCATGTCTTCATATCACACATCACTATCAGGGATACTTTAAGTATGATTGTGAAAACATGAGACATGATCTGTTACTTGTGCAGCTCTTGTTGTCTTCCACCCGTCTCCCCCTCACCCAATCCATCTTACTTCCTCAGCTCTCCCTCCCTCCCTCCCTCTGCGTCAGACAGCTCTCTGGGCTGCTGCCAGTCGGGTTACATGAGCGAGCAGGCGGCGGTACATTCCTGCCGAACATAGCTTTGCACTCAGGGGATTCCCTCCCCCTGTCCCTCGCCCCCCTCTTGCCCACTCTCTCTCCCTCCATTACAGCGCTGTAGCGTCCGACTGGAGGCTTCGCTTCCATCAGACGCATTCTTTCTCCTGTAGGCTCCTTTTCTTTGTCGGGTAGTCGGGGAGAGGATGCAGTGTTTCTGCTGAGATGCAGTGACCCGTGAAGTACTTTCTACCTTGTGACATAAGTTTTCTCTCTCTCTCCTTTAGTTACAGCTGCTCTGCGACTCTTCACGTGTTTCCAGCTAGCATGTTTTCGTAGGGAACAGCCTGCATGCAGAGAGGAAGTCGAAGGATAAGAGAGGCTCTGATATGTTGTCAGCTGTGGACTTTAGCTGCAGACGTCTTCCTGTACACTTCTTCTACTGCAGTCTACTTTCTGCTAGCACTTAGCCAGAGTCATAGATATATTATCATACATGATATGAGCAGCAGTTCTAAAGGTTTTTGACTCTTTCTTCACTATTTTCTGGTTATTTTTTATAGACCAGTCACTAAATCACACCAATGATTGATATAAAGAAAATACTTGTAGACACCACAGTGTTATTAAGTTGGATTCCTATATTAAGCTCAAGTTTATGTATTTGTCATTCCAGCCATATCTGTTAAAAACACATACAGTGTGCAAAAAGAAACAAATACAAATAGTTAAAAGACAATGCAAAAGAAGACAAGTGCAACAATCACAAAGTGCAATCAATCAAAACGATTTTCAAATAAATAAAAGCTTATAAAATATATAAAAGCAATGGATTTAATAAATAGTATGGTTTCAAAAATGTGTAGCTTATCTTATCTAGCTAGTCTTATGGCCTGTGTGAAGAAGCTGCTGGAGGTCTTCATCAGTCTATTTTGTTTTTATTTAGAGATGTAACATTTCATATGGTTTATTTTTGCAGTCTCTTCTACAGTGTTTCTGCTGTCTGGCTGATTGAAGGGCAGCAACTAGTGATTACTTTTTATCTCTTTCATTACCTTTAAATCATTTTCCCTATAAATGCTTCAATAGCAATAACTTCCCATTACATATATTTCTGACAGCGAAGAAGACGTCTTTAAGTTCCTTCCTCTGTCAAAATGATTCATAATGATAGAAAATGATGGATGACAGGAAATAAACCACCGGATGTTTGATAAACCATTAATCAGTTCTCAGAATTCTGTAATAATTTATGGTGAATGATTACAGCTGGAATGATTGTAATGATTTATGAATAGTTTCAGTCATTTTTGTCAAAAAGACAAATATTCTTAACCTCCAGCTTCATAAAAGTGATGTTTTTTTTCATATGTCTCTTTTTTCAAATATATTCTGCTTTTGGACTTTTGGAGATGTCGCCTTTTTTTATTTTATTTTTTTTTACATTTGATAGAATAATCAATCATGACAATAATCATTACTTGCAGCCCTAGTTTACTAGAAGTACTATTAGACTTGGCCTACTTTTCTCAGCCACATCAGCAGACAGCTGATCAAACTGCATCCAAAGTCTGCAGATGTGAGCCAGGATATTATGATATATAGAAAATGTGGACAGTTATAATGGAAAATATTCAGAGACCATAACTCCTTGGCTCAATCTTATCTCCGTGCAGACAGTGAACAAAGAGTTTCCACTAGTGATCTCATAACGAACCACGATCTCCGGCCTACCTACCGCTCTCTCTCTCTCTCTCTCTCTCTCTCTCTCTCTCTCTCTCTCTCTCTCTCTCCCTCCCCCCTCCTCTCTCACACAGTTTTTTCCACCTTGTCTCTCCTCCGTCTTCTGTGTTTAAAGTCCAAACTACCAAGGCAGGCTGTCTGAGTCCCGGGGCTGTTATTGATCGACTAACAAAAGAAAGAGGGAGAGAGAGAGAGAGAGAGAGAGACAGTGCAGGCAGGAAGGAAGGAGAAGACGCCTCCAGTTTTCTGAAGCGGTGGGTCTATTTCTGTCTCTCTCCATGCATCATTATTGGGCAGAAAACACCCAGGACACAAGGGGATGAGATGACAAATGGTGAGCGATGGAGAGGAGAACACGGCTAGGAGGGAGGGCAGCGGTGGGTGAGGTTTGATCTCGGGAGGTCACTGTTGATTTGGTGCTGCGGACGGAGCAGGTAGAGGTATGAGATGCAGACAGTCCAGGTTCAGCCAAGAGCAGCTTCAAGTCTGACTGGTTATTGTGTTTGTGTGTGTCTGTCCTGACATGTTTTTTTTCTCTCTCTCTCTCTCTCTCTCTCTCTCTCTGTCTCACACACACTCTGACATGGCTGATATCCTCTGCATTTACAGCCCTCACAAAGGACAACATCTTAAGCTGCACACAAAGCATTATAACAACTGACAGGAGGCGTGAACATCATTGATTGGCAGTGAACATGTGAACATTTTATCCTTTTAAGTTGATGAGTTGGATGCAGGGAAAAAATGGTCAAACATAAAGATCTGAGCGACTCTGACATGAGACACACAGTGACGTCTAGACGGCTGTTCCTGGTCTGCAGTGGTGAAACTTAATACCTACGCAAAAGTGGTCTGAAGAAGGACCATCGGGTGAACTGGTAACAGGGTCATGGGCGCCCAAGGCTCATTGATACACATGGGGGAGCGAAGGCTAGCCCGTGTAGCCTCCTGAAAGCACCAACAACGGGCACGTGAGAATCAGAACTGGACCCCGGAGCATTGGAATCTCAATCCCATCGAGCGTCTGGGATTATGGCTGATGGGTTTCCACAGAGATGCTGTCCTCCCCAGGAAAGGGTTGGGTCTGGGTAGATCCAGTCCTCCTTATTGATCACAGTAAATCAAGACTGCCTTTTCCTGCCATGATGACGCTTGTTTTTACAGAGGTTGTTTTTTCCTTTTGCCCACATATCAGTGCATTAATGTCATTTTCAGCTGCTAAACATTTCCACGTTAATTATTTCTTTAAATCGACTTTTAACGGCTTTTCCAGCTGCAACAGTCTCTTCCTGTCTTTGGATCCTGTCTCATCGGCTTCGTTCTACTTTTACCATTTTCTGCTGTTTCTTAAGAATTTAGCTGAATAGTTGATAAACCCGTGCATCTTCATTCTCACACCGGTCAAACCTTTGTCCTCACAGGGAAATCCATCAATGGACACAACACTAACACAACACTAACGCACAACAGATCAGAGATGTGGGCGTCGATGGAGAGACCAGCCATACAGCACAAAGAGTTTCCTTCCATGCTTTTTGCTGCTTTCTATCTGCTGGCTCCAATCCACCACTGTGTCAAACATGTGACAACAACTTAGATGAAAGTACCACAGGTCCAGGTCCAGGTCTGGTTCTCAGGGTTCAGTATGTAATATGAAGGAAAATGTAGCAGCAGACTGAAAAAACCTATTGATTAGAGCTACAGCGTTGCATCATCACGTCTGTACTGGGTAAAGATCATAAGCAGAGTCGACTGAAGTCAAAGCAGGTGTGATTACATCAGCATCAACATATTAAATTCTCCTTCTTCTTCTTCTTCTTCTTCTTCTGCTTCTGGCTGTTCCCTTTAGGAGTCTCCACAGCGGATCAGTTTCGTGTTCCGCATATTGATTTGGCAAAGGTTTTACGTCGGATGCCCTTTCTGACCTGCTATGAATGCACCAGAACCAGTAACTGGTAATGAACTGGTTCTGCATACTTGGACCCAGACCTCAGCAGAGGGCTGGAGTCCAGTGAAAAGTGATTATAGATTATTGGCAGATCTCAGTCCTGATTTAACAAACAGACCATGAAACACTCAGACATGCTCTCATCTGTCTCTGTTTCAAACGTTCACTTTAACTTTGAAGCTGTTTGTGTTCAGGTTCATTTTTTAGAGGTGGGAACGAGCTGCTTTGTGGAGTAGATCTGGTTTCAGCAAACATCCTCCAACTATTAATAAATCATAACTGCTCGACTCTGTGTGTGTGTGTGTGTGTGTGTGTGTGTGTGTGTGTGTGTGTGTGTGTGTGTGTGTGTGTGTGTGTGTGTGTGTGTGTGTGTGTGTGTGTGTGTGTGTGTGTGTGTGTGTGTGTGTGTGTGTGTGTGTGTGTGTGGTGTGTGTGTGTCATACTATGAGCCATACCTTTTATAATTAAACAGGGCCAGGGACAAAATGACTGCAGCCACAGACCACCTCCTATAGAAAAGAAAGCTTCTAAAAACACTTTTAATTTGCTTTAAACATAATTAAAAATGAAATCAATCATTCTCCTGCTTTCTAACCTTTACAAAAAACAACCAAAACTTTATTGGTACAACTAAACCAGTTAAACCTCAACCTTTTACTCACTCATGAGGAAAGCGTTTAAATCGGGAGGCGACACACCCAGGAGAGGGGAGGGGAGGGAGAGAATCAGAGACGGTCTGGAAGAGGATGGGGTACAGATTTAAACAGAGAGGAGAGAGAGAAGGTGGAGGTTACAGAGGTGGTGATTTGTGACCCACAGGAAACAGGCTAAGGGCTCCTTTTTCCCCGGGAAGAACGGCACCAGGCGCCGTGTGTTTCCTCCTGATAACACTCAGCAAACCTCATATGTTCTCATCCCACCAGCTCCTAATATGTCGCCTTCAGCCACTGATGTTTATTCTCCTCTCAGTGGTTCGAATACCGTCTCACCAAAAATGGTAACAAAGTTTCATCATGATGGCTAAATATTTAACTGTTTCCTCTGATAATTGTAATCTTGGTGTCTTAACATATTTACAACAAGAGTAAACACAGAGATGTGACCCTGGGATGGGAGAGACGGTCATGAAAGGAGGGCTGAGAAGTCAGAAAGTTATACAAAAAAATGGCGTGTTGTGTTGTACTTTCTTCTTCTTGCTTTCTTTCCTTGGGCAGCGAGTTTTTGGATTCTGTTAAAGTGCTGAGGATGGAAAAAGTGGGAGAAAATGGGAGATAAGAAGAACCAAAAAAAGTCCTTGTTGAGTCTGGATCCTACAGTGTTCAGACGAGAACAGTCATGTAATGTGTCGTCATCTTGGATGCAGGGAGTGTGTGTTAAAGAAAGTGGACTGTGTTGAAATGTGTGTCTGTTAAAACATCATTATGGACACGGCCAGACATCATTAGGGGGAAAAGTCTCTATGGCATCAGGTTCTTCAGTCTGTCTGACCCAGAAGACGTGACAAACATTAAGATCGTTTGTTTGGGTTTGCATGTATGACTGTGTGTGTGTGTGTGTGAGAGAGAGAGAGAGGGCGAGAGAGTATGTTTACATGCATATTATTTATTTATTTATTGTGCCTGGTAATATTCCTGAGCCTTCATTATAACGGGAGCCATAACTTTGATTAATCACTTGAGCTCGGGGCCCTCACTGCTTTCTCAGTATTAGAAAACTAATTGAAATTTTCTTCCACACTCTCTCTCTCTCTCTCTCTCTCTCTCTCTCTCTCTCTCTCTCTCTCTCTCTCTCTCTCTCTCTCTCCCTCCTGTTGCGAGGGCCGACCTGCATTGTGTTTCTTCAGTAGAATAGGAGCCAAAATGGTGAAAATGCCATCCCTGATTTAATAGGCGTGTCCTGGCACCCGAACACACACTGCATTCTGGGGGGGGGGGGGGGGGGGGGGGTGTTAGGAATGCTGATAATGTCATCATAGGAATCTCCATAATGTATCCCTGCTCTCCTGCAGGCTTCACTCTGTCTGCCTCTCTCCTCCTCCCCTCTGCTTTCATTAGATCAGGGAGGAGATTTTGGTTGAGTTTGATGGGATTTAGAGTTTAGATACTTGTTTCTAAGGCCTCCTCTGTCCCCCGGATTGAGGGTTTGTTTGGTTTGTTGCCTGGGATCTCCCAGATGCCACTGGATTTAGGGTTTAGTCTTTATATTGTCCATGATCCCCCCCCCCCCCCCCCCCCCCCCCCCCCACCCCACCCTGCTGCTGCCACATTTCATGTGCAGGGATCTCGTTGTGCTTGCAGCTGAATTTAGGGTGTGGTTGTTTTGTTGCGCAGGATCTCCCAGATGAAATGTGTTTTCGGAGTCGTCCAGGATTGCCGCAGTCGGATTTTAAAGTTTGGTTTTATTGTGCACCATCTCAGCTGTTGCTAGATTTAGGGTTTAGTTGTTTCGTCGTCCAGGATCTCCCTGTTGCCACTGGATCTGGTGGGTGTTAGGATCTTCTTTTAGACGCCGCTGCTGCCGGTGTGAGTCCACCCAGCCACCACTCATCTCTCTGCGGGTGAGCTTTGTAGTGTGACGCCAAAGATTTAGCGCTGCAGGCAGAGAGTATGTGCGTACATGTGAGGCGGCTTGTGTGTACCGGGGGGTTTTCGTGGAGTCGTGTCAGCACACAAAATTCTCTCTGCAAACATTTCTCTGACGTGATGCAAAGCCCAGGAGAGAAGGGCAGCCTGTGTGTGTGTTGAACAGACGAATCCATACCGTCACTCCCAGACACATAGCTTAACACACAACACATTAACAGACACACAGACGGTGCCTGAATGTGCAGCTAATGAGGATGTGTTGATTGATTAGACTGCAGTAATTAGCTGGAGTGTGAAGGCCTGGAAAAGGTCTCTGCTCTGGTGGGAGCGTCCCCTCTGGAGGGACATCGAACTGTTCTATGTACCATGACGTTACACACCGCTGGAACCTTCCCATCCGTATCGCAGATGAGGAGTGAGTCATCATCATCATCACGGAGGCAGATCTGGTGCCAGTCAGAGGCGAGAGGAAGGATGTTTGCTGTGTGTGTGTGTGTGTGTGTGTGTGTGTGTGTGTGTGTGTGTGTGTGTGTGTGTGTGTGTGTGTGTGTGTGTGTGTGTGTGTGTGTGTGTGTGTGTGTGTGTGTGTGTGTGTGTGTGTGTGTGTGTGTGTGTGTGTCAGAATCTGAGACATAAGGGTGTTTTGCAGCGTGGAGATGTGTGTTGCAGTCTTGCAGAGTGAGATGTGCTTGTGCCAGCAGTTTCTTTTCCTGCAGTGTGGCCCAAACACTGACCTGATCCTCCTCCTAACAAAACGCATCTCTCCTCCTCCTCCTCCTCCTCTTCCTCGCCCTCGTTTGTAGTTTGGACGTCCTGTTTGCTGCAGATTTCCTCTGTGCATCATAGAGCTGCTTCCCGTAAATGCAAATAATATGGCGTTAAGTATGATGACCTCCTTGCGTGGCCTCTCTCCTCCTCAGTTTTGTGCATGTAGGATGATGAACCAGCTGCAGTAAAGTGTTGTAAAGTCTTGTAAACAGTGCCACCACATGGCAAACTGGGGACTTTATATGATGCAGTGATTATGAAAGAGTTTTCACAGCAGTTTCTGCTTCAGATCTGCTGCTTCCCTTAATATGAACAATAAAAAATGGCAACAAAAATTCACCAAAGTAAATCTTTATTTTTTCCCCTCCCCCCCTCGTCTCACCCCTCAATAGCAAGTTCTACTACATCACGCTGCTGAGGGACCCAGTGTCCCGATACCTCAGCGAGTGGCGGCACGTGCAGCGAGGAGCCACGTGGAAAACTTCCTTGCACATGTGCGACGGGCGAACCCCGACGCCAGAGGAGCTGCCCTCCTGCTACGAGGGCTCTGACTGGTCAGGGTGCACCCTGCAGCAGTTCATGGACTGTCCCTACAACCTGGCCAACAACAGACAGGTACGCAGAAAAAGCTTTCAGAGTGACGGAGTCTAATATAACCGTGCCTGTAGCGATGATACAAAGCAATAAAAAAAGCTGCACAGTGGAAGCTTCCAAAGACTGGATATGCTGCAGAGTCACACACCGTGGTTACAGTCCTGTGAACTACAGTCATGGAGGTCGCTATGGGCTGCTGTACAGAGACTTTACTTACTGCAAACACTTAACACTCGATAAGCAGTTGTGCCTTTTAATATTTAGATTTTTCTACTCAATTTTTTGACTTTTCCAATGGAAAAATGATATTAAGGTGAAGCTAAAGCTTCTCGGTAGCACATATCCAAACAACCATCCACTGCTCTAGATCCACCAGAGGAATGCAGGATATGTCAGATACTGATGTAAACTGATGTGAGCACACACATATACACACACATATACACACACACACAAACACATATACACACACATACATACACAAACACAAACACACACACATATACACACACACACATATACACACACACACACACACACATGCAGATAAACAGCCAGGAGTTTGCCTGCTGGCCACAAACACCTGAAATTCTCAGCTTCTTTTCTCATTCTGTCTCGGTCTCCCACCTAAAAGTGTTAGCCAGCTTATCTCATCTGAGCCTGAGGGTGTTATTACTCAGGGTCCAATCATTTATGTATGTGGCATACACACACACACACCCACACACACACACACACACACACACACAGCGTACTCGTCTGGATCCAGATCAGTATGCAGTCCATGTTCCTGTACGCTATAACAGCAGCTCTGCATTCAGTGATGAGATGATCTCTAAGTCTGGAGTAGATCCACCAGAACTGCACCTGTTTTAGTTCATGAAGTAAATGATCACATCTAATAATCAGACAAATGTAGTTACATAATAGAGGATTTATACACCCTCAGTATCAGGACTGTAACTAATTATCACTTCATCCTTTTCATTTTTCTTTTTTTTTGACCACATGATTAACAATTTTAATCTATAAAATCTAAATATCCATAATAATGTCCAAAAACTCAAAGTAAAAAGTTATTCTTAATGTAAAGCTGTATGAATGGTGATATATCAGTACAGTTCATTGAGCCAGTATTTTTGTAGACTTATTTAGTTCTAGAGCTGCAACTATTGGTTTGTTTGATCAACAAAAATATTATATGCAACCATAAAACTGATCAATTGTTTCACCAAAGCAAAAATGGCAAAAATTGGCACCAAACACAAGTCTTTAATTTGAAGGTTGATTCTTAAATGCACAAACATCCACTGGTTTCTACAACCCTTTCCACTTCCTGTTCCTCTGTCCGAAGGTTCGTATGTTGGCGGACTTGAGCCTCGTCGGCTGCTACAACATGTCAACGGTTCCAGAGAACAAGAGGGCCCAGCTCCTCCTGGAGTCGGCCAAGAAGAACCTCCGGGACATGGCCTTCTTCGGTCTGACGGAGTACCAGAGGAAAACCCAGTTCCTGTTTGAGCGGACCTTCAGGTTACGCTTCATCAGGCCTTTCATGCAGTACAACAGCACCAGAGCTGCAGGGGTGGACCTGGACAACGCTACGGTTAGTGCTGCTGCTGCTGCCTCTATATGCTCACCTCTGTAGGCAGCAAACAGAAAGACGATGATATCTGGTTCTGGTAATGTTATATAATAATTCTTCATTCTGCAGAGGAAGTAGTCTTGATATGCATTTGACTAACTTCTGCTACAAAGGATTTTTTACAATGTTGTATTTGTACTTTAACTGATTTAAAGTATCTGAGTACTTCACCACTAGACACATGTACTTACAATAATACTTCATGTAAATAATGTTTTATTTCAAAATGTTTATAGAGGAAAAATGTCTTAAAAGTCTTTTGTTTTGACCACCGACATCTATCATAGAAAATAAACATTACAGCCGAGGCACATTCATCATTCATTTAAAGGTAGGAAATAAAACAAACATTTACAAAAGGAAGTGGAAAATAATGGGAATGAGAGAAGAGAAATAAACACAGCGGTCTTATATTGATGTGAAATTAGTTTGGATGACTGTCGCAGTTAAGAAAACAGCAGCATGAAACATTTTCTTCACATTTTGATTGGTCCACTGTGGGAGTTCTAAAGCTACACTTTCCCGGCAAAAACACATCCTCCAGTTCGCTGCAGATTGATTATTTATACATCAAAACCAGTCGGTAGGAAGAAAAAAATACAATGTACCCTGCTGAGAGACACTGTGGAAAGGTTTACTGATGGTTATTATCACAAAAAACATCACATGATGAAAGTTTGTGGTGGCTGGTGGGGGGGCGGCTGAGCGTCGCATTTTGAGGGAAAATCATTTTTTTTAGAATTTGCTTTCAAATTAAATGCTTCAAAAGGCACAAAAGAAAATTCAGTTATTTATAGAAAGTCAGATAATGACATCAGCAAATTAACCTTTACTTTACACTCGACTGCAAAGCTGCTGAAAGCACAGTCATATCAGCCATAACATTATCACTGACAGGAGAAGTTAATATCATTGATTACCTCGTTACAGCTGGCTGCTGTCAGTTGTTGGCTGATCCTGGTCTGCAGTAGTTAGTTACCTACCAAAAGTGGTCCATGGAAGGACATCAGTGAAACGGCGGCAGGGTCATGGGCGCCCGAGGCTCGTATAGATGCACTTGGGGAGTGAAGTGTAGCCTGCGTTGTCCGATCCCACAGAAGAGCCGCTGTAACACAGTTGATGCTGGGCTGATAGAAAGGTGTGTGAACACACAGACCCGACAGTGTCCACGCTGACCCCTGTCTACCGCCGAAAGCACCTATACAATGGGACGGGACCACAGAGCAATGGAATGGTTTTACGAACACAAAGAGTTCAAGGTGTTGACTTGGCCTTGGATGTGCTGGACAAACAAGTCCGATCCATGGAGGCCCCGCCTCACAACCTGGAGGACTAAAGGCCCATTTATGCTCTACGTTAAAGACGGATTCGGACGGAGCCTCCCTACGTCTTTTCTGCGTTCATTTCATACATAATCGGACACATTTTCTGAGAGTTTACGGAAATAGTTGAGAGCAGTGAAGCTACAATTCAAGCAAGGCACGACAAATGTGTACGGAAACAACAAAGAAGAAAAAAAGTGAAGCGATATTAGCGACAACCATATTTGTTGATGTCGAAACTTTTTAAACTTCACTGCCCTCCTGAGGTTGTATGGATGTCGACATAAAGGATGTACAGATGTACGTAGGCGTCGACGGACGGATCGGTTTACATACATAGAGGCAGCATAAATGGGCCTTTAAAGGATCTGCTGCTAACGTCTTGGTGCCAGATACCACAGCACACCTTCAGAGGTCTGGTGGAGTCCAGACCTCGATGGGTCCGAGACAAAGGGGACCTACAAATAACGAGCGTTATGGCTGATTGGTGCACATCTGTGCCTCAGAGATCCCAGTGAGTCATTTTGACTGAAACTGTTGTTTTTTTTTAAATGAAAGGACTTCTGTCCTCTGATGCTGATGGCTCAGCGCGGTCTTCCTGGCTTCGTGCCGGTGTCCCTGTGCTGCCCGTCATCACATCACAAATTTTCTACCACTGATGCGGCACTCATCTGCTCCCATCTGTTCCAGCAAACATTACCCACAAATCATATCCAGCACTCCATCACATATTTCAAAGGGATCCTTTTAATTATACACATTTCCCCTGATATACAGCCAGCTGCACCGCGTAACCAAACATCAAACACGTCTCTGTTATCTTGCTCCACGTTGCCAACTAACACACTGGTCCCTTTCCAAGTGTACGCCCCATAAAGCTTCCGTACAAATGTCATGTATGAGGGAAATTGAAATCAAAAGATAAAACGGTTACTCAAACTGGACTCATGGGGTTGCATTTCGTTATTTGTGTGAAGCAACACGTCCCCAGCATCCAGTGATGGTTCAGGACTTAATGTCGATGCTTGGTCTCAAAATCCCACCTAAGAAACACACTAAACGTTCCATAGAGTCTTTTCTCACCTTTCTTTATGTTGTTTCTACCCGCTTGTCTCCCATTGAACTCCTAAACAACATCTCATCTTGTCCCTCCTCTTTCAGGTTCAGCGCATAGAGGAACTGAACGAGCTGGACATGGAGCTGTACGACTACGCCAGGGACCTGTTCCAGCAGCGCTACCAGTACACCAGGCAGCAGGAGAGGCGGCAGCAGCGCATCAAGAGCCACATGCAGCAGAGCCACCAGGGCCTGGGCCTGGGCGTCAACCTGTGGCCCTCCCACAGCCGGCAGAGCTCGGTTTCCACACTGGAGGACGGGGAAGGGGAGAGGGAGGAACGGGAGGAGGGCGAGGAGGGAGGCAGAACGGAGGAGGCGGGCAGCAGGCTCCCCACTGAGGACTACATGAACCAGATTATCAACCGCTGGTAGCAGCAGAATGAGAACAAACCTACAGACACGCATATGTAATGTGTATCACACACAGACACACACAGACACACACAGACACACACATATGGGAGCGCCTGCATCAAAACCCAAATGACTGACAGACCAGAGAGGCGGGCTGTGGAAACAGGAGTCCATGTGTTGCTATGGAGACCTGGGTGTGGTCGTTGTTGTTGGCACCCGCTCTCCCCCCTCCCTCCCCCTGAGTCCTCCTTCTCACCCATCATCGTTACCAACTGAGCTGCTGAGGACTGAGGGCCTCATCCATCTCCTCCTCCTCCTCCTCCTCCTCCTCCTGTGCTCCTTTCGTTATCCGTGGCCGAAATATGGAGCATGATCAAATACAAGCAAGTCTGTGAATTTCTGTTAAGGAACAGTCTACTTCCTGGATGCTCCGATTTCAAAAGGACTCGGGGAAAGGTATAAAAAATACGTTAAAGGCCGAGATGAACAAGGACAAAATGAGAGACTGAAAAGCAAAGACTTGGACTGAGTTGTTTAATAAAGCTTCATGCTTAAAAAAAAAAAACACGTCAGCCTCACCTATGAAATAGTCTCATTTTAGGATGAGTTCATATCTGTTTTCTTTTGAGTTGATGCATTTATTTTTAAAGGAGATTTGTAAGAATGAGACCAATATTGCTGCCTAAAGAAAGATGATTCCTTTATTTTTATTGTTTTTGTAAGTCAAAGCTAAGGGATGGGATGGACTATAGCCATTACTGAAGCCTTGCATCTTGTCGGGGGGGGGGGGGGGGGGGGGGGGGGGGGGGAGGAGGGGAAGTGGCCTGTTTCTCTCCGCTAAAGGTTTCCAAAGCTCCTGTCGCTTAACAAGTTAATTATTTCTTCTTTTTTCTCGTTCCCTTTTTCTGTCTCAGTCCTTCAGATAATAACAGCCAATTACAGAACCTCACCTCACATAGGTGGGACGAATCAAAGGCTGGGGGGTGGGGGGGGGTGAGTCTGCTGCAGGTCGTTGCCAGGAAGCCTGTGAAGTGAGCAGTGAGAGCTTTGGAAGCCTTAACTCGGACAAATGCTTGAGATGGGAGTTGTGGGGCTGCTGGTCACCATGGCGATGTGAGCCCTTAATATAGTGGGTGGCATTTGTAGTTTCTTTTTTTTTTTTTTTTTTTTTTTACCCCTGACCAAGAGCTGCGTTGTTAAAGCAGCGGTCTCCTCCCACCTCAAAGGGCACACATGGCGCTGGTGGTTCCTTAGTGAGGTAACAGTGCCTCTGTGTACCGGATCAGATATTATATCTGCATTATTCTACAGTAATCTGTCTGACTACTTGTGTGTGTGTGTGTGTGTGTGTGTGTGTGTGTGTGTGTGTGTGTGTGTGTGTGTGTATGTGTGTGTGTGTGTGTGTGTGTGTGTGTGTGTGTGTGTGTGTGTGTGTGTGTGTGTGTGTGTGTATGTGTGTGTGTGTGTGTAAATAGTATGTACAGTATGCCTCTTATTGGCGTATGTGTATGCCTTTGTAAATAGTGAGCCTGACTGAGAGTTTTGTGAATGTCTGGTTCTTCTTTGACCAATTTTCTTTCTTTTTTTGGTGGCAGAGGGCAAAACGAAGTCTCTCCAGCATCAGCCAATAATACTCCCCTCCCTTCCCTAAACCCCCCCCCCATCCTTAACTCCTCCCCATGACATGGTTAAACATGACGACTTTTGTTGTTTTTTTACCTTTTAAAAGAATTTGCCCGTGTGACATGTCTTTACTCTCTACCAGTAGAGTTTGGGTCACCAGTTGCACCAAATTCTGTGACCCAATCAGGTATTTTTAATTTGTGCTTGTGATTCCTTTTAATTTGAAAAGTCACAGAATTTGGTTTGGCAAAATATCCAGATTTATTGAGCTCTGATGAAATGTCTTCTTTTCAATCAGCGTGAAGAAGGATTTATGTAGCTTTCTCTGGTTAAAAATGACAAACGCCACCGGCAGCAGACGCGTCTGAGACCTCGGAACACTGGAGGTTAATGATCCCTCAGCAAATCTCAGTGGGAAATCATTTTCTTCTCCTCGTTATCCAACAGCTGGTTGTCTTCCTGTGTGACCTCACAAGTACCGAGTGTTTAGCTGCAGCGAATTTAATATTTAAGTCTAACGTTTCCTGCTTTAATCGCTAGTTTTCCCCTCAAATAAACATTTTATTAGTTGGGAAATAACTTTGGAGACTTGCTGGATAGCTGTGCAAAAATAACATTTTGACTTTTCTCCTAATGACTCCCAGAGTCCTGAAGTCTCAGGTGTCGCATGTCAACAACAGAGCTGTATCAGCTGCAGCCAATTTACATTAATTCAGTAATGGCAATAATTAATCTTTGATGGTGGACGTAGTTCATTAAGAGATTACTCCTCACTCACAGTTTAACCTTGTCTTAATCATTCAAGGCGATCAGCTGTAAGCGTCTGCAGCGCGGCTTCCAGCCTTTGGAGCTGGTTGCTTGTGAATCATAAAATTACGCTGCACCTGTTGTTTCAATGCTTAACCTCGGTTAACAAAAGGCGGTTACAGATCAGATTTATTTTATAATCCTAATCCTGAGGCTCAACAAGAGATTTTAATCAGAATTCAACACTGGATTCATTCATGTTACCAATAATCTGAGCAATAAGAGGTGAAACAAAAGAGAAGGTCAAGAAGGGGAAAAAGACATGTCACACCACGATTTAATCAAACTGAATGTAGTAATAAAGGTTTGGTGTCATTCAGGGGCCGATGGGAGGACGCACATTTCTTTGACAATGAATAATAGGTTGTTAACAGATTTTTTTTTTTTTTAAGTCAGGAGGTCGTTTAGCCGCCCTCCTCGTTAAATCTCAGCTAATCGTCATGGATGCTCCTGCGTCTCATTTTTGATCAGCACCTTTGAAATCAGGGATGATTCATGAAAGGCAGGAGAGAAGAAGGAGGAGCGATGATGAAAGGTGTTTGGGACACATCCAGAGTCAATATGCTGCTTTTTTTGTGTAGCCTTCAGAGGAACACAAACGGACACAGGAAGAGAGGGAGATCTCCCTTTTTCTGTGTTTTTGTAACTCCCCCCTTCACTGGACTCTAGGCGTTTGGATCAAAGTCAGACCACGTTCAGGCCTCACACCGATACCTGGGTCTACATCACTGGTTTTTAGACTGACTACAAAACTGTTTCTCTGCCATGAGAGCGTTTTATTTTCAGCATTCCAGTTTCCAGTGACCATCGGACTGGAAGCAGACCACAGGAGTACCCGTACCTGAACAAATCCTCTCACTGAAATTATTCCAGGAATGCTGTAAAGCTATACTCAACTACTTTATGTCTCCACACGATGTATATCTGAAGTCTTAACAGCCTTTCCTTTGTGACAATAAACATCATCCTGTTTTTTTTTGTTTTTTAGTGATGGAGACTTGTTTTTCAGTGTGCAGTCTGTCTCTGGCTCCCTCTGTATGCATCATACTGGATTTGTTTCTTATGATTGCAAAAATGAATTACCAAGCCACCAATTAAAATATCTCATTTTTACAGATTTAACTGTGTTGTGGTTGTCACTGCGTGTCTTTTAGGGTGGTTTTTCCCCCTCTGTCACTGTTTTTAGATAAGCTACAAAGGTGAAGCTCTTGATTTTACCGGTCAGTCTACGTTCCTACCCTCACCGATGGTCATGAGCTTTGGGTAATGACCGAGAGAACAAGATCGCAGACACAAGCGGCTGAAATGAGCTTCCTCCACAGGGTGTCTGGGCTCACCCTTATAGGGTGAGGAGCTCAGTCATTCAGGGAGAGCCGCTGCTCCTCCACATCGAGAGTCCGGTGAGGTGGTTCAGGCATGTGGTTAGGATACTGGCTCTAACGGCTGCAATAAAAAACAAAAAAGTTACGGTTGCTAAAGTAGCTTTGCTGTTTGAGTGTGGCGGCCATTGATTTGTGCTGTGCAGGTGGTCTGTAATGTTTCACGGGACCTTTTAGTACCTGCTCGGCTCGCTTGGAACCAAAACGGAGGAGGAACTAAAAAAGTAGTACCAGGTACTTTTAACCTAGTGGAAACACAATAAAGGCGAGTCGAGCTGGTATTACGCAGTGGAAATAGGTCTAAATTCATCTGAGAAGTGATTTATTCATTTATCTGGACTGCTTGTCTGCATGTTTTGCCGTCCAGGTTTTCTGAGCTTCCATCCACAGGCCAATCTATCACTCACCTACACTAACCACAAGATGCTGACCCTGTAAACCAGACCACCCACCTGTGACGGCTTCAGCCGTGTCAGCAGTGATCTACAGCCGGAATCATTCCACAGACGCTCAGGGCCTGCCTCGCTCACATACCTGCACACACATACATTATACGCTGCTTCTTCTGCCGTGGCTGGTAGGCGTTAGGCGGACCGGGGACAGAGGCAACACGCCGGTATGCAGTAAATCTCACCTGCTGCCCTTGGCTGAGCCTGCAAAGGAGAGGGAGCAGAGCGCAGGCGTTTTGCCCTATATCTCATCAGCGGTGTGGTGTGCTTTGACTTTGACCCCTCAAGGCAGGGTGGAAAAATAATTTCCTTGGACAGCGGACAGGCAGAGGCAAATGGCTGGAGGGGGGATGAGAGAGGGCAGATTGTACCAATGAGTGTGGAATCAGAGTTTTTTATGTATGACAGGAGAGAAGAGGATTTTTTTTTTTTTGGCTGGCATGAACAAAAAAAAAGGAAAGTGAGAGATGGGGAAGGTTGTGCAGCCTCTCTGGCAGCTGGATCATGGCGTATTGGACTGAACGCAGTCTTTAATCCTGCCCATAGCTCTGGGTCGCTGTCATTTCAAATGCATATGGACTAAACAAACAATAGTGGCTCAGCCGCTGCAGAGGGCTGGACAGCTTTTGTTGCATGTTGAGAGAAGGTGCTCCTGCAGTATGAATCCAGCTCTGAGTGATTGTTTGAGCTCTGGCTGCAGTCCATCATTAGGAGGTCCCATGATTCTCCTGCAAACAAAGAAGCTCCGGCATTATTATGGCTTATTTTCAGCATGGATCTCTGCAGTTCCTCTGCAGTTCCTCCCTGACTCACATTAGAGCCAAGCTATTGTAGTTCTGGAGGATTGTCCGGTTGGCGCCGGACTCTGGTCACCATGGGGTTTGGTCTTCTGTCTCTGGGTGACTTATTCCCAGCAGCTGCGTGGCTCAGACCTTCATCGTCAAATATACAAAGCAGATAAAGCTCTATACACAAACAGTCTGCAGATTTTCAATCCCCTGTAAATGCACAGTGTGGGAGTGGGGACATTTTTCCTTCAGCTATAAAATAAACATGATTCGATCAGACATCTGGGGCCGTTATCTGACCCTCTGCTCAGGGTTTAGGTAATCTCTCCAGCCGACAACGAATCACCTCTCATGATATTAAAGGATTGAACAGAAGAATCCGACCTCCCAGGCAGCACTCGGCTCTGGGGCTCTTTCAGATTGACACCAGTCCAGTCTGAGGAATCCCACAATCCCATTGTGGTCTAAATTGTGTCTTTATTATGTTTGTGTGTGTGAAGCTGTGGTCTTGGAGCTCATAAAGAGCTGATCTGCTGCAAATTATTATTGTTTGTTTGTATATATTTTACTTTGTGCACACTATTGTTTTATGGTCTTCTTCTTATGTTTATGCCAATATGATTTGTCATTTCTCATTTACTGCCTTTAGGAAGAATCTTATCAAATAATCCCGTTCAAAAAGCCACTTGTGTCTGTTTATGCTGGGAGGGAAGAACAATCTGTATCTGCCCTCGTCATGTGATCGATGCTGCAGTACCCACGTCTTTTTTTCAGACTCTGCATGGTATGGCCTTTTATTATGAGCAGCCCAGGACACACCTGTGCAATAATCATGTTCAATTAGCATCTTGATATGCTACACCTGTCAGGTGGATGGATTATCTCCATCAGGGGTAAATGTTCGCTAATATGGATTTAAACAAATTTGTGAACAACGTCTGAGGTAAATAGACCTATTCTGTGCAAAGACAAAGTCTGAGATCTTGTATTTCAACTCAGGAAAACTGGGAGCAAAAAAAGGTCTTTTTGAGTCGACATAAAAATGATAAATGTTGACGTTGCAGAAATGGAGTGGGATGTAAACCCATGAGTCAGACATGAACTGGGCCGTTAGAGGGATAATATATTTCCTTTATACACACAAAGTGACAGATTCACAGTAAAAATCAATGATCCTAATCAACAAGTCCTATTGCTAAACAAATATGTTTATGTATGCATTTAACACCAAAGTGAACCAGACTGCCCTCTATCTGTGTTTAAAACACGAGCCGACCGGTAAAATGTTTGGTGGCTGTAATTTGGTGAATTAACTTCATGGCGGAGACCCCTGCTGACCCCCATTATATAGTCAGGGACACATTTAATTAGCAGCAAATCACGTGAAACGACAAAATGTATTAATATTAATGGAGGTTTAATTGAGGTCGTTTTGGTCCCCCGTCGAGGCTTTCAACCTCTAAAATGGCTGACGTGTGATAGTGTGAGACGAGGGAGCCCACAGCCCGGGTTTGCCATTTCGTATGTGACCCCGGTGAAGATGACAACCATCTCCCATAATTCATCTGGAGATGTCACCTTCTCGACAGATGAACAGGCCCTGTGGGCAGCGTGTGTGAGGTTGGGTTTAGCTATACTTGGAAGGACTATCTAGTGAGGACAATTTAGCCTCTCCTCACAGCAACACGGGTGATTTTAAAGCTAGATTGTGTGTTTGTGGGTGTGTGTGTGTGTCTGTGTGTGTGCACCTATCTACATGCATGAGCTGTGTTGTGTATAGTGCACTTCAATGTGAAGGTCAAATCTAGCAGGATAATTAATGTTGTTGCTTTTTATATACAGTAATGTTAAATCAAACCCTGGAACTGCTGCCTCTGAAGGATCAGCTGTCCAAATTTAAAAAAAAGGCTGCAGAGCCAGTAAATGAAAAAAAGCAGGACTCATGTCTCAACATCCTGGAACTGTGCCTCTCTGTCTTTTTTCTCTCTGAAGATCACATAAGGATAACGAGCCTCACAAAACTTTTTATAATGCAGTTTGTCAGGAAAAAAAACTCCAGGTAAAGATTTACAGAATGGACAACAGGAACCTCAGGCGACTTTTGAAAATAAGAGCCATGTCAGTGTCTCTACTTTTTCATTACCACATAACAAATACTGTTCACCAGAGGGACAGCTTTTTATTCTAAATACAGGATTTATTTCCCATGCCGACCACCATGCATACAGAAAACCTCATTTCCATGAGCAAGTCTGCATCACCTTTGCAGCGTCTGGTCTAAAATTAGCACAGGTACCTCTAAACTTATTTCCATGCACTGCTGTACAGATACAAACCACCATCTTGTGACAAATGTCTAATAAAATTCATATAATTATATCTCAATCATCATTTAGCTCAGCTTTAATATTGGATTTATGTGTATTGTACTCCTTTTGTTAAATTGTTAACACAAATAAGTAAATTCTTGAATAAACAAACACAAAGACACCCACATAACTACATACCATGTATATATCTCTATACCTTTTACTGTACATACACATATAGATACACATACTTATTTCTACATATAAATACAAACATACAAATGTATTTACACACATGCAAACACATATTGGTATCAGCATAAATGCTTCAGTCTCTTGTTTAGAACATGGTAGAAACATGACTTTGGTGATCCTGTAATCCTGCTGCAAGCTCCATAAAGGAGGCACCTATTTTGATTTGTAGCTGGAGACAGATGGGTAGATTAATAAATACTGTTGACTTTTTTACTGGAATAGTATAAGGTAACTTACTTTTAGGGTGAGTTTTCTGTTTAAGTGATAAGTAATGACCAGTAATGACCTCTGTTCTTTAACACAGTGCAGTATGCAGTAAAGAAGGAATATAGTTTCATTATTTGCACTTATTTTACCGAGTTTATGCAAATCAAACCACTTCAGAAAATAAATATTTTGTGAAATTCTAAAAGATAATAAAAATATAATAAAAATATTGGCTGCAAACCTTCCTTTTCTCAACATGCACTGCGCTAGCATATTCATAGCCTTCAGTTCTTCACTTTTTAATGATCTCTCAGTGAAATGGGCTATTTTGTGTGCAAGTCACGCATCAGAGTAGTTTAATAATTAAACCGTCGGAGTTCAGTAATTTTGAACAGGCAAAAATGTTGTTACCTATCTATCTGTCAGGACCCACCCACTCTCAGCGGAACTTGAATACAGGAAGCAACGGAGCCGGCTTTGGTAAGAGCATAGCATTCACTTTTTCATGTGATAAAACTAGAAATGACAATATCCATGGCTTATTACTATTACTTTACATAGAGTACGACAATATTTAATTGTGAATAAAATTAAAATACGTAAACTCGGGTTGTTTTCCTGTGGCGTAGGAAGAGTTAGCTAGCTCCTGCGTATTTTGGCTAACCTTAATGTTAATTTCAGGTAGCGTTAGCTTTGAGTTTACCAACTGTTGACGGGCTCTGGGTGTCAATGTAACGAAAATTAGAGATATTCAGACCACTTGAACCCAAACATAAGATAATGTTCTTACAGTTCGCTGTCTCTAAGAACCTTATCCTCCGTTTACAGCTTTAGGGATTGCTATTGAAACTGTCCGTATGTCCAAACTGTGCGCTCATTGGACGGAGGAGCCACGCTGAACCTTCCTATTGGACAGATCACGGAGCGTTTTGTTTACCAGCTCAAAACCCTCTGCAAGAACAGCCATAAAATCTTATTATGAGTCAGGATACATCAAATGATCAGTAAGATTATATGATTTCATGAATAAAGATTGTTCCCCTTCCTCTACCCTCGCTTCCAGTAGACAGTAAATTATTGATAGGCCACTATAATTACCTAATTAGTAAAGTAATCGGTGGACACGTGAGAATCTGAAAGTCATTGTAATCTGAGTAACTTTCGGTTTTGGTTTTTGGGACGCATGAAACAAGACATTTACATCACATTGAGGTCTAGAAAATGAATTGTAATTATTTTGTAGTGTCTTATTCATGAAGGGATTAATTGGGAAACTAATTGATTTTATTTAGCAAAACTTTATGTAGGAATCTGGACAATGTGAGCACAATGTTGTGTCTTAAAACTTGATTTAGACATGGGGCTACAGCATAGTGCAGTAATGCAGCACTTACATTTTAAATACATTAGCATAATTTACATTAGTTGAATGACAAAACTCAAATGTCAGTGAACCGAGGACTCATGGTACCCCGGTGCATTGGCCCAGTTGGTGGTTCAGCCCAGTCTAGATCCACCTGAGAATGAAAGGGATGTCTAAAGCATCTCCAGTGATCATCTATGATCAGATGTTGCCAGTTGGAATCTATGAACTCTGCTGATGGGCAGCTGGCAAGCAGGCTTCTAAACCATGTTCAAGTAGTTTGACAAAGGATTATATCCTAGTGTGCAGTGAGGTGTGTTCCACTGTTGTGTATTATATGATGCCAAACCCCAAACTAAAAACACTCGCCTGAATTTGAGAAATTTTTAGATTAATAACATATGATCTCAAGTCTTCATCTTGTACCGTTCACAGCTAGAAGACTTTTAACACACACTTATAGACGGTATCAGATCAGCCCTGCTTTAGCCTCTGTTGTTTCCATCAGCATCTGTTTGTTTGTTTGTTGGTTTGTTTTTCAGTACAAGTATCTATCTGTCTGTCTGTCTGTCTGTCTGTCTGTCTGTCTGTCTATAGGGCTACTTTTTCGCAATTTCTGTCTATGACTCATAAACTGCTGGAAGTGATTTTCATTAAACTTGGTGTAAGAGTGGGTCATAGGCCAAAGAAGGAACCAATGAATTTTGGAGTAGACCTGCATAAAGGAGTGGACCCATAATTTGTTTTGTAATTTTCCAGTTATGATATAGATAATTTTATTAGGTTAGGTTCATAATTTGACTTTGGATTAAGGTTTAATTTACTTAAAAAGGGACTGTTGCACTTTAGAGGAGGTATGTGCTCCACTGAGTTTCTTTGTTTTTATTATTGCATTTATTGTTAGGTATTTTGTTCTATTTAATTTATTTTAATTATGTGATAATTAATTATAATTTAATTAATAGATAATTTAATTATGTGATTATCTGAGTCATTGTAGACCAGAGATGTTTTGATCCTGGACTGGGTCCTACCATAATATACTTTGTCTCACCTGAGATGATGAGGCCATATATGAACAGGGCTGAGGTTCCTCTCTCCCCTCTCTGGCTTTGTAAAACCATTTTGCTCTTATTATCTTGTCATATCTATGGATCTTTATCTGATTTGCCACCACTTCCCACCTACTGTCTCCCTCCATTCTTCTCTCAGGGTGGCTTAAGGATGTGGCTTCTGTGTTTCCTGCTGCTGTCGCTGCTCTCCACCGTGTCTGGGGGTGCAGACTCCAAGGCTGTCACCACCACCCTCACAACCAAATGGGCAGATACTCCTCTGCTGCTGGAAGCCAGGTACAGCACTGCTCAACTGTAGAAGCCATTTGGCTGCACTTTATCTGACATTTCATTTTTAGAAGCAGATAATAGATGAATCATTGTCCTCAGTGTTTGGGGGTCATCGCTGAGACCGTCCTGTAACTGAGTTTAAACGTCTATCCTGTCTAGCTGATGTGTTCTTAAGCAAGATGCTAAATACTTAAAGGCTTTAAATGTGTGTGCTGCAGCTGACACTGTGGTTCTTTGGCGAGCAACGTAAAAGCCTTTCTCAAGTTCATTATTCCTCCAAAGACAGACGACATATATTTATACATGCACAGCTTATGAAACTGCCACCTTCATCCTTTTCTTCCTCAGTGAGTTCCTGGCAGAGGAGAGCCAGGAGAAGTTCTGGGACTTTGTGGAGGCCAATCAGAACATAGAAGGAGAGCATGATGGTAAAGTAGAACTGCTTCAGTCACAATAGACCTGCTGTCTATGTACAGTTAGCAGCTGTATTCTTCACAGTTCCTGCAGTGTCAGTGTTTTTCTGCAAGCCAATAACATCACAAAATACAGCTGCAGACCGTAATGTTAAATTGTGTCTCGTTCCTCCTGTTTGTTCTCATTGTCGTCACACAGACACAGATCAGGCCTACTATGACCTGATCTTAAAGAGAGCCAGTGCCTTGCTCAGTTCCGTCCAGGTGAACATGCTGAAGTTCTCCCTCTCCCTGAGAGCCTACTCTGCTACCGTACACTCCTTCCAGCAGGTACGAGGATGATAGTTTGATTTCGTTTTTGAAGGCTTGTCCATGCATGTGAGGAGAGTTATCTTCTGTCTGAATTTGTTTTGTTTTTTAGATAGCATCCAATGAGCCTCCTCCCTCTGGCTGCTCAGCATTTTTCAGCGTCCATGGAGAAAAGACATGTGATGCAGAGGGTTTAGCAGCGCTGCTGAAAACAGCACCTGAGAGGTAAATAAAGACGAATTCAGATGTAAGTCTGACGAAGCGGTTAAATAACGACCGATCTTATAATTCTTCTTCAATGTCTCTCTTTCAGGCCGAAGCCTTACCTTTTCAAAGGCGATCACAGATACTCAGGATCCAGTCCAGACGCTCCTGTAGTCATTCTTTATGCCGAGCTCGGGACACCAGCTTTCCAGAGGCTACACCGAGTTGTATCGTCCAAAGTCAATGAAGGCCTGGCCACTTATGTGCTGCGACATTTCCTGGCTGTAGGTGTTTCTCACACTTAGAACAAGATTAATGTCAAATGTTGAATAACATGTACATTAAACCTTGAATATTTTTTTTATACATTTTTGGTGACACAGTGAAACGTTATGTGACACCTGACAGTAACCTGAGATCTGTGTCCAGATGTTTTATCTGATTCAACTGGGTGGGTGTTTAAAACAAAATTAATTTATTAAATTTTAATTAAATTTTTTGAGAACACTTAACAGATTGCATTCACTCCCAGCTGAGATCTGGATCATAGTTCGAGTCTGACCACCTCTATATGTGACCTCTCTGATTTAATTCTTCATTTTGATAAAGTTATAAGAATATCAACACGGGGGCACAAAGTGATTTCAACACATGCTTCAGATGAGACCTGAGAGACTGTCAGCTTAAATCCTAAAGTTTCTTATATGAGTAAACCAGGGAATTTGAACGGATGCTGTCGTCTCCATCCACAACAGCTGTTCCGGCGGCCTCCTGAAGTGACTGTACTGTGTAGCTGTGTAGCTGCTTGGACATGAATCACTCCTCTTCTCAGTTACACTTATCTGAAACAACGCTGCAGTTTAATTGGACGTCTCATTTCACCTGGCATTTAAAGTGCTTCTCACTTGTAAACACAGTTGATACCTTTTCTCCCCCTGTAATCATGCTTAAATTATTCTCACCATCTGTTGGTTAGGCACGAGGTCCCGGGCACCAGAGAGGATGTAACACTTAACACTTCCTTTTTTCTTCAATAGCTGCACGGCCAATCAGCGTATATTTTAGTGTCTCCAGCACTTAGCAAGCAACAGATGGTTGTCTGTGCTTGAAAGCTGTCAGAGTCGTCTGAAAGCACATCTTGTGATGTAAAATGAGATTCTTTTTTTTTTTTTTTTTTTACAAACATGATGAAGATGAATTTAAAAAAAAGCTGATGTTGCCTTTCACAACAACAGAAGCCACTCAGTCAGACATTTTCTGCTTACTTAGTTATACATGGCTTGGAAACGTTAGACGTTAAGCTGGCTCTCAGTGCAGCTGCAGTAAAATAACCTGCTCAGCTTGATTTTGCTGTCAAGAAAACTCACTTCTTCCTCCTTTCCATCTAGAAAACAAGTGGAAGGAAAGTCTATCTGTCTGGCTATGGAGTGGAGCTGGCCATCAAAAGCCAGGAGTACAAGGCGAAGGACGACACACAAGTGCAAGGTAGACGCAAGAAAATACACCACTGATGCGTCTACATGCCCACGATGGTGGAATCCAAGAGGTTTCCTCATGTGAATTAAGACTTAATTGATTTTGGTTTCAGGGGTGGAGGTGAACGCCACAGTGATCGGAGAGAACGATCCGGTGGACGAGGTCCAGGGATTCCTGTTTGGCAAACTGAAGTGAGTAACTTTGTGTCAGGCTGCGATGAAAATCCAAAGCTTGAATTAGATCCAGGATCTGCAGCACGCCTCCACCAGCCAAAGTCTTTTTTTTCTTTTGCTCCACAGTCTTCTTTCCCCTCAAGGCACTGACCATAACTCATCTCTGATTTTAAAAAAAGAAAAAAAGAAAGGGGATAAAAAAACAAATCTGACGACTCATTTTGGCAGATAGACTTAACTGCCACTCCATCTGTTCCCTCACCAGGACCCTCTACCCGGAGCTGAAAGAACAGCTGAAGGAGCTGAGGAAACATTTGGTAGAAAGCACCAATGAAATGGCTCCTCTGAAAGTCTGGCAAATGCAAGGTGGGTCTCTTCCCTTCTCTTTCCTCAATCAGCAGATTTTCTCTTCCGATCTTCTGCTTCCTGCTGTAACGTGATCGGATATGAAGATACAAACAGTCCACTTCAGAGATAGTAGTAGTATAATGCATGTTATTACAGATCAATAAATATAAATGCTTGTACTTAATAGATCGTAGGCAGCAGATATGTAAGACTGACAGAGCCAACATGTTAATGGGCTCACCAAACACTTCCTCCTCTGACCTGCAGGTATCCTTCCTGTCACTTGAATTGTGAGTGAATTGATTTTATGATCCTGTAAACACACCCTCAGGACCCAGACTGAGCTCTGTGTCCATTAGTTTCACAGCTCCAGGCGACAAAACATAATTATCTAATTCATCCTCATCAAAAAACATTCTTGCAACAATGAAATGTTTCTTACACTCAGTGCTGACGTATTAATAAACCAGTGATATGTAAAACAACTCATAGGTGTCATTTAGCAGCATAATGAGTTCTACTATGTACTGTTAACGTCTGCTGAACGGCAGCCTCTGTAGCCACAGGTGACAATTACAGATGATGCTTTACGCTAAAAGAAGTGTAACACTGTGATGTTACACAGCAGTATCTGCTTAGTTTGAGCTAACATTAGCAACCGGATCCCAACCAGTCGCACCAGACCAAGTAAGGCTTCGTCAACACGTGTGTTTCAGTGAGCAACGATGTGTTTTATTGTTCTGTAACCAGCGTGTAGATTTAATGTGTGGAATTTATAGATAATCCTGTCAGACAGTTTGTAATAATTGGATTTGAACAAACTTGGCCTGAAAAATGAAGGCAAAAAAATCTCAGAGTGGGTTTTTGGTCGTGGACCACGTAGTCCAGCAAACATGATCCGTTCCACCAGCTGTTAGTGCTTATGGTAAATGGTTTTATTTGAATAGATATCAATCATTATGAGGATTTTTAATAACTTATTTCTGTTTCGACCAGGAGAAAAAGGGGCTGATTTTGCCATTTCTTTTCTTAAACTTTGTAGTTTTATGATTCAAAATTTATGATTATTCAAATTAAGAGCATAACGACTTGCAAATGGGTTTTAAAGCTACTCGAGGGGAAAAGAGTGAAACTGTGCAATAAGAACAATTTAGACGTAGTTTTCTTCTAAATTGAACGTATGAACGGCGCTAATGTTTAAATCGTTTTCCTTCTAGTCATTAAAAGTGAACAAAAAACCAAACGAGACTCTGCGGATCCCTGTTATGGATGTGCTGCTGTTTCTGTGGTTTAATTTATCCTCCTCAAGCATTGATCATCGGTAAATAAAGTGGAATTAATATCAGCCTCTGTTTCTTTAACAGGGGAAATCAAACCATCAGGGAATCAAACTGGTACCAGAAAATGTTTTTGTCTTGTTCTGTAATCAATGACCGCGATCGATCGGTGTTCTCCTGATACATGTGAGCCATAATATTTAGAGGATATGAAAACATGGACTGCTGCAGCATAAAACCGTCATCGATTAGGGTTACATCATTAGTGGGGTTTTGTATCTGAATCCACTTTCACAGACGTAATTATGTGAACTTATGAATTGTCTCCACACCTCTTTACACACTTTTCTGGTTTGTGTGTGTTTATATTCCATTTGCACAAACAATTGTTGTGTCTATGATTATTCGTGGTCAGGATGAAAACATGCAGCTGCCTCTGATTGTAGTGAATAAATCTTGTGAGGGGGATGAGAGTCGGTTGAGCTCCACTGTCAGACATGTGGATCTCTTTATCTTCTACCCCACTGGGGCTCGTTAGCTCAGACTGTTTACAACAAAAAAGAAAAGACGACCCCCCAGGAGTTTATGATCACACAGACGACACACACCTCCCTGTGCTGTGTCCTCTCTATACCTCTGAAGACTGTCTGCATGTAAACACAGCTATATATGAAATCTTAATCCTGCCTCAAATCCTTTTAATGCTTTGAGATGGTTTTAATCAACACCTCAGATGTGAACACAAGCAACGTTAACATGTAGTTATTTCTGCTAATTAGCTTAACTGATGACTTTTGCAGCCATAATAGCAACATGGCTCTAAGGATTCCAACGTCTGTCGTCGGGTAGATTCACCGCTTCGCTCCAGAACAAAGACCAGACCTCGTGTCCGGAGGTCGTATTCGAACGACTTCAGTGATGCTGACTTTTCCTGTAGCACCACCGGGATGTTGAACCTTTCGGCTCAGACATAATTGAACCCCTCAGGATGAATGTTAATAGTTGCTCTGGTCTATAAGGAGCTGCAAAACTAACATATATAATCTGTAATAGTAAAACGAAAAAAGGATTCCTGGATCTGCACCTTGATCCGGATCCGCCTCAAAATCTAATAACCAGCTGGTTGGTGGACCTCAGGGTTCTAACTGGAGGACGAAGGTACAAGAGATCTGATGAATAAGGAGGCAAGCAAGCAATAAAATGTTAAATCAATCATCCGTTGGATGGAGGCCGGTATCAGGGTCATGTGATCACGCTTTCTTTGACAGAAGTCCGTTCTCACTGTATGAACACCGGAGGCGTCAGGGTTTTCGTGTTAATTGAATACTGGACCAGAACTGACTTCCAAACTGGTTGTGATGTCACAAGTCATGCTCACAGGCCCCACCCCTTGGATTTTGGCACAGACAAACTTCCCACTTATTCAAGTCTAGGAACAAGAAGGAAAAAAAGGCGGACTTGACCTGAGCCCAGGAAAGCATCATGATCATTAATCACCTGTTTCCCAGTGGACCCTCGTGAACCCTCAGGCCTCAAGTCTTTATGGGGATTGTAGGAGTTAGCATAAATATGGCACACATTACCAGTCGACTGATCCAACATAAGGATCAGCATATTATCATTATGAGTGTATTAGCAGGCTGATGTTAGCATTTAGCCTCACAGAGCTGCCATTCATCCATTCATCCATCCATCCATCCATCCATTCATCCATTCATTCATTCATTCATTCATTCATACATACATTTCCTTCCGCTCATCCGGGGTTGGTACGTGGTGGCAGCAGACCCAGAAGGATATTCCAAACATCCCTCTCACCAGCAATACTTTCAAATTCCTCCTGGGAGTTCCCGAGGCATTCCCAGGCCAGATGAGACATATAATCCCTCCAGGGAGTTCTGGGTCTGCCTCGGGGTTTTTCCCCGAAAACCTTTTAAGGGAGGCATCCTGGAGACATTTTGATCAGATGCCCTCCTTTCGACGTGAAGGAGCAGGAACTCTACTTCAAGCTTTACTGTCATCTTTAAAAAAACGAACAAAGCCCTCAAGTGTTCTTTCCTGTTCAGTCCTGCTGACAGTGCTTTTATTTTGTTGAAACTTTCTATTTCCTCCTGTGTTTTTCCTCATCTCCTCGCTGCCTTTGTCCAATCGTCTCCTTCCCTCTTTGCCTCCCAAACCCATCGCAGATCTGAGTTTCCAGACGGCGGCCCGCATTCTCGGTGCTCCTGCTGTCGATGCTCTCAACGTCATGAAAGACCTCAGTCAGAACTTCCCCACCAAAGCCATGTAAAGAAAAGCTGCATTCACACAAAAGAGTAGAGACTCTAAGGTTTATGGGTTTACAGAGATGTTAACAAGTCTGCCCCCCCCGCAGGTCCATCACTAAGACGGTGGTCAACTCTGAGATCCGCAAAGAGATCAGCGAGAACCAAAAGGTACGTTTGTCATCAATCAACCCTCTTTAACTCCTGTCATTTTTAATCCAATGAAAACACCTCATAGATTATCATTATGAAAAGAGACCAGCTTTGTTCTATATTTTCTTATAGTCAGTCTCTCAGGCTCTCAGGCCGAGCCCATCCTTTTCTACTAATGATGTAAAGCTTTATTAATACGTCATCAAACTGACGGACTTTTTTTAATTTATTTATTTTTATTGCGTTTCCTTCAGAGTCAATAATGTATTTGTGATAAACTGCATTCAGCTGATTTATACGTTTGCTGCTCTAATGAGTATTTTACAGAAGCCAGACTTTGGGGATAAACTAAACATGTTCATTGTGATGACAGAATGTCGTCTAGTGGCTCATTAGTGTGTTTTTAACAATGGACACAACACAGAGGAATATTTCATATCAGGCTACTTGATAGGATCAATAATTATAATCTTTTTTTTTTTACACTGACACACATGCAGAATATTTCCAGCTTTATCACCACAGCCTGATTATTGGATTGTCATTATTGGCCTCAAAGTCATATTTTTGCAGCTGACTGTTATTTTTTTAGTCATGTTCAGAACATTATGGCTGCATGTATTTATATTTATTTATTATCCGCACCACAAATGATGTGAGGAGGAATATAGGAATGGGTTTCGTCCAATAACTCAATAATTAGTTAATATTTTTTCACAAAACTTTCCACACTCAGAAGTGACACTTGTTGCTATTTAGGAGCTTAATTTCCAAATTTAATTTGAACTCAAAAACTGTTCAATATGTTTTTCACAAATGTACTGGTGAGATGCCTTTTAGTAGTTGGTTTACTTATTTTTAATTGTGAAAAGTGTTTGTTTTTTTCTCAGATATGCAATTAAGAAGAAATGTAATTAACAGGAAAAACTTAATAACTTCTTTCTTCTATGAAATACACCTGTGGTGTGGATCCTGAGTGTCTCACGCTGGTTTAAAATTACATTTCCAGCATTTACACAACACACAAAGGATGTGTTGGGGGGGGGGGGGGGGGGGGTCTGTCACCTTCAGGTGACTCTTGTATCAGATAGTTATCAGAGAGAAATAACAGGAAGGACTTTTCTTTGGCAGATTCTTTGTAAATCTGTATAAAATGAGGCTACATTTAGATGGAAACCTGACAGCTGACATGACATCTTCATGTTGTCTGAAGGTCAGGGATGATTTACGTTGAGTTGTTTAATCTGATTCAACAAAGGAGAAAACAAAGCACCTCTCGCTCGTCTTCCTGCTTCCTTCCTGCTTCCTTCCTGTTTGCGTTTCCTTCCTCTCACCTTTTTTTATGACGTGATGGATTGAAAACAACATCCGACCAGAGAAGCATTCAGTTTCTGACAATGTGTTTCGGCTTTGCTCGGCTAATGGAATAAGTATCCATCCCTTCTTCTTGTCAAATATATTTTCACTCCTCCCTCCCTCCCTCCCTCACGCCTCCTCACCCCCCTCCTCAAGCTGTACCCACATTATCTTGGTGTGCAGACAGGAGTTCGGGTGGGTGGTGAGGGTAAGCAGCAAAGTCCTAATTACTGAATCAGTGATTCATTCGACAGGCGAACTGAGTCTTGCAGCGATAAATGATTATTGATTGAAGTAGTTTGGACACATGCACTTGTCTTGCATGCAGACATTTCACACACACACACACACATACACACATACACACACACATACACACACACACACACACACACACACACACACACACACACATACACACACACACACACACACACACACACACACACAGTTTAAGTGGGATGAACAATATTTGTGTTAATCATGTCTTGTTATAATTGCAGTGTCTGGAGTATGATTAATCTGACGTCTTTTTCTCTCTCTAATGAGATTTGACTACCACCAGGACGACTTTGAGCTTTACTTTTGCCTGCGCAGACACACAAACACTCGCTTCTCACAGCCGCAGACACACAAACACTCGCTTCTCACAGCCGCAGACACACACACACACACCCTTTCTCTAATAATGAGATTTGTTCAGTGCGAGGTTTGATTGCTGTAAACAGACTGATTTTAAACGGAGCTGTCAGTGCTCGTTTGGAGCAGATGACATGCTTTGTTCTAGCTTTGTGTTGACTGTTGCCTCGTAGTTTTACAGTGTAATTGACTGTGCAGTGGCTAGCTTTGACGCTACCCATGGTGTCGAGCTGCTCAGTGGAGTTGAATGGGGAGTTTTAGACATTAAAGTGAAAGGTATGTTTCTTCATGTTGATGTTTCTCTCTGTAGTTTTTCAAAGGAACTCTGGGCCTGCAGCCTGGTGATTCAGCCCTGTTCATCAACGGGCTGCATGTAGATCTGGACACACAAGACATCTTCAGGTACTGTATGATGTATATCTGTATATAAATATCATCCAACCTTTTGCAATTTGTTGAACTAAACTTTTAAATATTGTTGTTGCATAAAATGCACATAAACCATGATAGCTACTGTACATAAGTGCATCTATTGATGACAGTTTCCAGCCTGTGTCCAAGATCCATTTATCCACGTCCATCTTGAGGCTTTCTCTTCTGGTTCTGATGCTGACACCATCCTCACCTGTCCGTCCATCACTTCTGCATATCGTCCCCTCTCCTCTCACCAGCCTCTCCTCCTCCTCCTCCTCCTCAGCTCCAGCATAACCACCTTCTTAGTCATCGTTTTCAGAGGAGTTGCGTTTTGCCCAACAACGATATGTTGATGTTTTCTAAAGTTACTGTTTTCAGCCCCCCCCCCAAACGCCATTGTCGTATAAACAAATGGCCAAAACCCCAAAAAAGTTTGCTGTTTTAGGGTGGTTGTCGTGTAAACGGCCCCTTAGATGTTTCATAGACTGGGATGATGTCTGGTCTGAAGTTGGACTCCACGAAGTCTTCAGGGAAATTGAGTCGATTCCCTCGGTCCATCCTCGGAGGCCTGGATGATCCCACCTCTAGGTGGTCACAGACCCTGGATCTGGTCAATGATGCTGCAGATGGATTCAGCTGTTACCTCCAGTGATAGAGACCCTCCCTTAATGTTTTACGAGTGTTCCTCTTGGTTTGCACAGGGGGCATGTTGGTGATACGGTCTTGTCCCAACAAAAAAAGGTTAGAACGGAACATCGTACATGGAGTGGATGAGAGATTTAATGCAGGAGGATTCTTCCTTCCAGAATACGGACTATACTACTATCTTGCAGTCCATCACCTGTTCCCATCATGTCCATGCACGCAGCTCCTCAACTTCCCTCTGGACCAGGTCCAGCAGGAATGCTGCCTAATCCTGCTCAGCCACAAATCCCACCATGACAATGAATCAGTGCACATACAGATTGGCCAGATGTTTCTTTTAGTTCCAACCAGTTCTAATGTGCTCTGTGCAAAAGTGTTTGGTTGCTGCAGGAAGAGACTGATGCAATTTACAGTTAAAAAGACTGTTTCGCAAACCTGACTGCTTCTGAAACATTGAGGAAAAAATGCAAATGAGCTGCTGATTATCTACCAGAAAATAAGATAAGATAAAAATGTACTTGATTGTCCTGCAGGGAAATTTGTTGCTGGATCACAGAAAACAAAAACATCACAAAGCACATATAATAAATCATGTGTCTTTTTATTAGAGTCTTTATTAATGAATGTGCCTGAGGTCACAACTTCAGTCATCATCTGTCAGTCTAACAGTTCTATTAAAATTAGAATGTTCAGTATATGTTTGGTATTTTTCATGACTGACATGTGGATCTAACCATTTTTTTAAATCATCAAATAATCTTATTTTCATGATAGTTCGTTTATGGCTTTTTTATCACATATTAAAAAATATGTGATAAAAAAAGCCATTTCAAACAACAATCCAGAACCTGAAGACATAAATGACAAAATAAAAGAGCAAATCCTCACGTTTGAGTCGCTGAAACCAGAGAAAAATGACTAATCAATAGTCACAATGCTTAACGGGTTAATGGGATAATTGTTGCAGCTCCACTGAAATTGTTTATTGATTATCAAAATTGTTGCTACTTAATTTAATTATAATTTAATTTGATTTATTTATAATTACTCAGTTAATTGTTCCTAATTTAAAATCAGATTAGATTTTTACCCAAAATACGTCCTAACACAGATTTATTTAATGAGAAATTAAGGCACAATAAATGGCTACTTACTCTTGAACTCCAACATAAAAGATAAATAACACCGACCTGCTTTCGATCACCACACCCTGATTCCCCCCCCCTGCAGTGTGTTTGAGATTCTGCGCAGTGAGGCGAGGGTGATGGAGGGTCTGCGCTCCCTGCACATCGACACGCCCTACATCCACGACATCCTGAAGCTCAACGTCCAGCCCTCCGACTCCGACTACGCTGTCGATATCCGCAACTCTGCCATCAACGTAAGTCGTGTGACCAAGAACTCTCACCTTTAATGCAGCTCTGACACTGACAGCACAAAAAAAAACACCTTCATTAATGTCATCTTTGTTTTATGTTGTGTCAGTTCTTGTTCCCACGTCTCCTGTAAAACCTGGAGGTGTTAGCATTCTATAGCAGCTTTTTAGAACATAAAAGAAATCATAAAGAAATGATGAGAGTAAGAGGAAATGGCAAAAGAAAATATTTTTGTTGTCGTCGTTGTAATGCATTAACTTGAGGGGAAAAAATTTGCTCTGTTTTTCTGAATTAACAACATAATTATCTTCATATCTTCTTGTTTTCTGAATTCATGAGATAATTATGTCAAAATTCTTAGAAACGTTTTTATGAAAACATTAAATTCTGGTCTGATTTTCTTAATTAATGACATAATTATCTAGTTGATTTGGAAAAAGTGAATGCATGGACGCTTCCTTACATTTTAGACCTTTCAAGTTTATGATTAATTTATGTGTGCAAATGGCAGCTCAAATGACAAAAGTCAAAATGATATAGTCTAAAATCACCTTTACAAAATGGTAATAATTTTGAATTGCCACATCTGACGTTTGGGGAAAATCAAACAGCAACAACAGACGGTTAAGTAAAAAATCATCAAAATATAAATATAAATAAATAAAGTAAACAGAAAAATGAATTAATTGTAGTTACAGAATTGTGGTTGAAATTCCCCAAAACTGTACTTGAGTACTGCACTTAAATAAATATACTGAGTTATTTTTTAAGTCATTCATCATGAAAAAATAAAAAATATCAACTGGTTCCAGTTTGTAATTTGAAGGGCAAATCAACTTCTAGACTTCTAGACATATTATTTTCTGACTTAACATAAACTTAACAAACTGGAGACGCTTAAAAGAATAATGAATAGACATTGTAAAATAATGCTTAGTTGTCCAGCAGCAGTAAAATGTAACAGATCTGCTGTCTGGACTGCTCCTCTCTAACATTCCCTTTTCATTTCTAGTGGATTAACAACTTGGAGACAGACCACAGGTACAGCTCCTGGCCTTACAACATGCAGGAGCTGCTCAGACCGACGTTCCCTGGAGTCATCAGGCAGATCCGCAAAAACTTCCACAATCTGGTTCGTCCATTCCTGATGAATCAAAACGCTTGTGAATCCAAATAGATCTTAGTCCTCGTGAAAAATACCTGTGTGTGTGAGTCTTTGTGAGTCTTTGTGTGTGTGTTTGTCACAGGTGATCATTCTGGACCCAACTCAGGAGAATGCTGCTGAGCTGCTCAGTGTTGCAGAGATGTTTTATGCGAACAACATCCCACTCAGGTTGGTGTCGTTCATCAGAACTCATCAAGAAACGAGACGAGAATATTTTACTTTATATTTTTATTCATATGCTCCTGGGATGGTCCCATTGCCCAGATTTGGATGTTGTTCTGTCTTTGTTGTGTTCATGAGCCGTTAAAGGCCATTTATGCTCGACATTAAAAACAGATACGGACAGATGTGATGGTCTGTGAGGCCATTATGTACATCGAGACATGAGGACAGAGAGTTGTGACACTTTATTGCTTCACTTTTTTCTTCTTCGTTGTTTCCGTACTTATTTGTCGTGCCTTGCTTGAATTGTAGCTACACTGCCCCCCAACCATTCCCGGTGGTATTGCTCCATTCTTTCCGTCTCGTCTGTATCCGTAAGCTCTCCGGAAACGTGCCCGATTCCATATGGAATGAACGCAGAAGACGTACAGAAGGCTCCGTCCATCTCTGTCTTTAACATAGAGCATAAAAGGGCCTTAAGCCATAATGTCGAAACAACATGGAATCTACTAAATGTTTAGCATGTTTCAGATTAGATTAGGTCTCTAACTGATCTTGGTCACCTTACATGAACAGTTACAGTCTAATACCACATTACAAAGAACGTGAGCCAAAAACTGATGTGCAATAATGTGAATTAATTAAGATTTCTTAACACCAACCAAACATTTACTTTGGTCCAAAATATTTCCACATATATGACACCTAATTTGTCCAGTGATGTACCAAATTATTTGCTGACTTTTGGACTTCAACTTTGAGATGAAGTCAATGTGAATTTTTACCAGTCGGGAAATTTTTTTTGTTATTATTCCGACACAACATGAAAGCCATACATTCTCTGATCAGTGTGAAGAAAAAAACAATTACTGCCAAACCAGCAGGTTTGGGAAACCTTTGACCCACCCTTCATGTGGCGTCCTGGGACGGTCAGTTTGTTTGAATACAGACCAAACACACAGCACGCACTCTGTATTTCCACTTCTTCATTTGGTGTCTGTGTGTGTGTTTCAGGATAGGCCTGGTGTTCGTGGTGTCAGATGAAGACGACGTGGACGGAATGCAGGATGCGGGCGTGGCGCTGCTCCGAGCGTACAACTACATCAGTGAGGAGGTGGACAGTCATAGTGCATTCGAAGCTGTCATCTCCGTGAGTCTGCCTTTCACTAATTATTATAAAAACACATTATCTTACTGAGGACATCGAGTTTTTTTTTTTAACGTTCCTTATTTTCCTCATAGATGTTCAGTCGGGTTCCCATCGGCGGACAGTTGAGTGTTGGGGACGTGGTGAAGGTGCTGGAGAAGAGGTTCCCCTATGTGGAGGTCAGCAGCGTCCTCGGAGCAGATTCCACTTACGACAGCAACAGGAAGGTGAGATGACGTGGATATGACATCACTGTGCAGAGTGCTGCCATCATCAGTCCATTTTAGGAACATACTTTCTCTCTGAGAGTTAGCTTAGCTTAGCATCGCATGAAGACTGTGCAGGCGGCAAAAACTGAGATCTAAAAATGAGAATTGGGCCTTGAGGGAATTAGATTTACATACAGATTAATGATGCTTGATGTAACATTAATTAGCGCTTTAGACGTTTAACCTTTTAGATATTGTCATCATTCCTGGTTCCAGTCATTTTCCTAAGCAAGGCTAATACCTTGCTGGTATTGGCTTTGGTGTCGATCTTGTCACTTAATTCTATGCAAGAAAATGAAATGCATTTCCAAAAATGGCAACATGTTTCTTTTTAAAATGAGAGCAAAATCAAAAATAGATATTTTTCTTGCTTTGCTGTTTACCCATCTGGATCATTCGGGCGTGATTTGCCAGCTTTGGAGATATCAGCCATAGAGGTGTCCAGGAACTAGATGGCGCTTCACTTGTGGTGCTCAAACCTCCAAAAATACATTTAAAAAAATAAAATCTCCCTCTGCAGGAATTATGACCCAGTTACCTTTGACTGTGAGCACTTTCATGTTTCATTTCACTGCACTAAAGTATGCACAGTCATGGATGAGAAGCTAGCTAACTAAGTGAACTAAAGTTAGCTTATTCAGATGAGGAGGACACCATTACTGCAGCTATGTGACATCTTTCCGTCTCCTCTTTCAGGACGGGCAGGCGTACTACAAACATACGGGAGTGGGTCCGTTGCCTGTTGTCATGTACAATGGTATACCTTACCACCGTGAGCAGCTGGACCCGGACGAACTGGAGACAATCACCATGCAAAAGATCCTGGAGACCACTTCCTTCTACCAAAGAGCAGTCTACCTGGTCAGTTAGAGCAACACACACATACAAGTCTTTCAAAGGACCTGGTCTATGAAGTCCATAAGGCCAGGCCGCGTTGAACGCTGTTAAAGGAGACGGTCTGGTCTACGGAGAATCTCACCAGCGCTTCCTGTTTTTGCCCTTGCGTTACGAGGCGCTGTTCCCTAGCAACGTTATCGGTGGGAGGTGATTCCAAAATAACTTCCATAAATGTGTATTTGAAACTTGCTTGTTGCTTTATATTCATCATCCTGAGTGCAAATTAATTTTTAATTACATTAAAAAAACTAATTACTGACTGCTTAAGTACATAATCACTTTGCATGAATACTGCAGTGCATTTAAGGAAAAGATTAGTTTAAACTCATTAAATAAGTATTAATTGAACAAGTTGAACGTTCACTGACAGTCAGCTGATCCAGTCATACCAATGTAATAATACCAATGGCTTTATTTATTCATGTTTGTTTTTTTAATTTTCTGGAGCCACAAAATTGAGTTTAATTAAAAGAAAGATGAATTTAGTAGTTTTTGTGAACAGAGTTATTCATTTTTACAAGCAGAGGAAGTGAGGATTGTAGTAATACTTATTCTTTCAGGCCAGATCTGTGAGCGTGCCATCTGCTGTGCTTTTCCTGTTTTTAATGTTGTTCCAGCAATCTGAGGAGCCAAATGTTTGAATTGGTTATTTCAAAGGCCTTTGTTGTGTCAGGTCTTAAAGCACAGCTGTTTAATTTAGCTGCTGTACCAGCTCTAGTTGTGAACACGCTGTTAGTCATCACACTTGTGTCCTTTTTTATGTTTAATCCAAAAGTTGTGGTCGGAAAACTTTTTTAGCTCTGACTGCAGTGGAAATGCTAGAATCTTGTTGTATGCGTTGGCTGTGATGAAGAGCATGCAGACAGGTATCTCCTGCATCACCTTTTGGTTCTCCAGCAACACTGAGGAATCTCCTTTCTGAATTTCTATTCCTTTAACATCCTGTGTCTGTGGTTTGCAGGGTGAGCTGGCTACAGACCACGACGTCGTAGATTTCATCATGAATCAACCCAACGTAGTTCCTCGTATCAACCCCAGAGTGCTGTCCACCAGCAGGACCTACCTGGATCTGACTGATACCAGTAAGTACACAGTAGGAACAATTATGAGTATATTATTGGGATGTACTTATTTTACCTGGTTAGGTGTGTAATGCAGGATAAAGTTTAATGCATTCAAGCTAAATGCCCAAACAGAAAATTCTGATTCTTTGAAACTGGAGTCTTTATTGGACCTTCTGACGATAACAAATAAAAATAATTTCAATAACACTTTGTATGTATGAGTTTTGTTTTGTATCATATTTTTTACCCCCTTAAACTTTTTTTTCTTTTTCTTTTAAAAGTTTCTTTTAAAATATTCAAGTCATTCCAAACTTAAAACATGGGAGAAGTGATTGTCTGTGCAGTTCCTCCATCTCTGTCAGGACATCTGCACTGCTGCATCCTAAAAATACACTCCAAAAACAAATTATTGTGCATTTCTTCTTTCATTTGGTCTTTCATTTTTTTTTCCATTATAATCAATGAGCAAAACCCCAATTATTAGCTATTGATCATAACTAAATATCTCAATTTCTACACTAAGTGTATCTAATTTTGTAATTTAAAACTTTAGTTGGTTTACTTAAATAATCAAAAAGGGTGTATGCTGTTTTATTTATGCATAATGCATGAAATTCAACAAAATGACATTTGACAGACTTACAGATATCTTATAAACCTGCTGTATCTAATTTGATACACATTTTAAACATGGTTTTACTATACAATAGGTTTTGAAATATTAAATAATTATACATTACCTCAGTTCCCATTTCTTCTCTCCTTTTTTTTTGAAGACAACTACTTTGTCGATGATTACGCTCGCTTCTCCACTCTGGACGCCAAAGAGAGGAGCACCGCCGTGGCTAACAGCATGAATTACATGACCAAGAAAGGTAAGAGAGCCTCATGTAAAAGCGGAGTGGAGCATTTTTCTTGCGAAGATATTTAGTCATCTTCAAGCCTAAAGTCTCTCTTCATGTATTCTCCTTCTGTCCGCTCCTCCTCTTCCTCCTCCTCCTCCTCCTCCTCTTATTCATGTGATTTTAAAATCCTTCCCTGCATCAGGGATGACCTCCACCAACCGGCATGGTAATCACCCTTTTTCTCCTCATTATTCCCTCTCCTGCTCTTTTTTCTTCTTTCTTTTTTTACTGCATTGTTGGTTGTGTTTCTGTGTGTCTGTCAGTCCAGCTCCACGTCTCCATCTGTCACATCTCTCAGAATAATTATAACACATGAATAATTATGCATGTGAAAATTGTGTAGTAGGGTCTAAAATGTAAGTATGAGAAATGTGTTAAAATAACTGCTCACTACATTCTAACACCTTTAGGGGAGCATGGTAGTTCATTTGGTGTTACTTGCATGAAGAAGTTTGATTTAACGTTTGTAAATGACCAAACTTTGAAGGTTTATGAAGAACACAGTTATTTTTTCATGTTTTGTTTTCTTACAGTCCAGTTTCTTACCCATACAGATTTTTTTTCCTCTGTTACACCAAACTTCATCTTCAGAGAACGACATGTCTCGCTTCACCTGCGTAGCATCACATCAGTAATTCACTCCGACAGCCTCTCGTTTCTTCCTTTGTGGTTTTCAGATGATGGCTACATCCGTCCCGTGACCTTCTGGGTGGTTGGAGACTTCGACAAGCCGTCGGGACGTCAGCTTCTTTATGACGCCATCAGACACATGGTACGAAATCTTGTTATACCATTAAGTGTCTCGACTACAAAGTTATTTAAAGGAATAGTTTTACAATTGGAGAAATCTGTATTTTTAAAAAAAATTCAGCAACGTTTCATTTATTATATTCCTCAGTTCTCTTCATCATCCTGACCACATGGAGCTGCAGCCTTGACATTAATTGTGTTCTGAGTGCTTCAAGATGTTTGGTGTTATTAATGTACATTTTTATGCACTTTTACACCAAACCTTACTTATATCTGTCTTTTAGAACCAGGAGGAGTATTTCCTCTCTGACAGCCAAGATTGGTCAAAGCCTGTCTTCCTGTTCTTGTCGCTGGGTGCAGCTGTGTCAGAGCTCAGGGCAGGGCTAGCTTCCATCCCCTCAGCAGCAGAGTAGTTATTAGCATCCTCCCCACTGGTACCAGGTTCAAGTTAGGTAGTGGCAGGTGGTGTAGCTACGCAGATATTTTGTTCTGGTTGGGACTTCAGGGTCGCCGTCACCATCTTTGGTTTTGGGGAAGTTTTTATTGCATGTAACAAACCGACTTCGTCCTCAACTCAGGTCACTTTCACTTAACCTCTACTTCGCTCTGTGTGTCTATGTGTGAAGCATGGATAAGCCACGCCCTCGGTAGGAACACCAGACCAGAGCAGAGGAGAGTTGAATCACTGATCAGGACAGAGAAATGCTTAAAAAGACGCTCATGCTCTACAGTTGTGCAGACTGGAGAATCTGCTGTACGTGTCATAGCTTCACTCGTATTCACTCGTTCTTTGGCAGAAAACCAGCAACAACGTTCGACTGGGGATGATCAACAACCCATCAGCCGCCCCGTCTGTTGAGACAAGCCGCATGGCAAGAGCAATCTGGGCTGCCATGCAGACGCAATCTGCCAACAACGCCAAGAACTTCATCACCAAGATGGCTAAAGAGGAGACGGCGGCGGCCCTGGAGAAGGGAGTCGACATCGGAGAGTTCGCGGTTGGGGTGAGAGGCTTCACTTATATATACATTCATGTTTCATTCTGTTAGCCTTTGTGTAACTTTTCCCCTGCTGCTACCTACCTACAGCTTTTCTGTTTCTCCTTCAGGGTATGGATGTGACGTTGTTCAAGGATGCGTATGAGAGTCCAAACTTTGACTTCCTGCTCTCCCACGCTGTTTACTGTCGAGATGTGCTCAAACTGAAGAAGGGACAGAAAGCAGTTATCAGCAATGGAAGAGTGAGTCACAGTCAAATACAGTCTGTATTTATGAATAAATGTGTACATCTACCATTTTACCACATGCTGCTGTTGGAATTCAATCAATACTTTTGTTCATAGATCATAGGTCCACTGGAGGAAGAGGAGGTTTTTAACCAGGATGACTTCCTGCTTTTGGAGAGCATCATCCTGAAAACGTCCGGAGAGCAAATCAAAAGTAAAGTCCAACAGTTTGGAACCGAGGAGGACAGGTATTTTATCCAATCATTGCATCTGTAGATCCTGTTTTTTTTTAATTTTTTTTACAGTTGTGTATTTAGAAACACTTAATGGATGGATTTCTTTTAGGGCCAGCGACCTGGTGATGAAGGTGGATGCTCTGCTCTCCTCTCAGCCCAAAGGAGAGGCCCGGGTAGAGTATGGCTTTGCTGATGACCGCTACAGGTAAAAAAGGAATACGTGCACATAATCCTCGACCTTTTGCAGATTTCCTCCAGGGTCACTTTTTTTTTGGTTTTGGTTTTTTGTTCAAATTTATAGTAATTGTTGAATAATTGTTTGAAATCGTCCTTGACTTGCTGGTTTCTGGCAGTGCTGTGAAGATCCGCCCTAAAGAAGGGGACGTGTACTTCGATGTTGTTGCTGTGGTGGATCCTGTAACCAGGGAGGCACAGAAACTAGCTCCTCTCCTATTGGTAGGTTGGATGTGATGATTTTGCCTCCTCTGTCTTCTCTCACTAACCCATCTCAATGATTTACCTGACCTCACTTTGACTCCGTCCAGATCTCATTTCTAACCTGTCTGTCTCATCCTCTGTGATGCCTTTTAGGTTCTGAAGCAGCTGGTAAACGTCAACCTTCGGGTCTTCATGAACTGTCAGTCCAAACTGTCAGAAATGCCTCTCAAGAGGTGAGGCCAGAAACTGAATACAGAAACAAACCATGCATCCCAGTTATACCAGTATATAACCAATACCTTTGGTGTCTTTCTGCTTTCTCTGGCTGGAAGTTTGCAGTTCACCTTCCAAATGTTCTTTATGTTTTACTTTAAATCCTGATAATATCATTATCCTGCACAGTCCTCAGTCTGTTTCTCTGTAGTTTCAGTAGAAAATGATCGTTTTAGTCCCTCTAGTCGTATGAATGTTCTCTGTCCAACATTGTTAGGATAAAGTCATGAATGGGACACATACTGTGATCTGACAGAGGGATGATGATGATGATGAAGATGGTGAACTAGTTGGACATGTTTCCTCCTTTCGAGACACTTTGTCCCCACATTTCTTAAAATCAGGGTATCCGTCTTCCTTTTTGGTTTTTCCTGATATTCAAACTGGTCCCACGTTCCTGATGTTACTTGATATCCGTCTTCGCTTCTCTCTGCATCTTCCTCTGCTGTGTGAGTGTCAGTTTCACCCTCTGCGCTGTCTGACAGGCAGTCGAGCAGTAATAGAGATTCTCTGTTCATCTTTTTCTTTTTCTTTATTAAACCTGTAATTAGAAAATGTTCACATTTTATACTGTGGTTTACTGTGAAACTGGTAAACGCTGCAAACCTGTTGTAGAGTTTGATGGAGTTTGTTCAGCTGTTGTTCAGAGATGGATCTGTAGACATGCAAACTCAGTATCTGTTATGAGTTCATTACTTCTAGGACTTTTCTGACCACACCTGTGTCACGCAGCCTTTTCATATTATTTTATTGTGAAAGAAAACCATTTGGATCGTTTTGTCATCATTTGTCTCCAAGGTCAGTGACTCCCTGTGGAGATCCAGACGTCTCGTAGAGCTACTATGAAGCTCAGTATGTAAAAGTGTAAGAAGTCATAACAGGCTGCCGTGTTTTCTTCCAGTTTCTACCGTTACGTGTTGGAACCGGAGGTGATGTTTCAGCTTGACGGGAGTTTCTCTCCAGGCCCCATGGCCAAGTTCCTGGACATGCCTCAGTCTCCCCTCTTCACCCTCAACCTCAACACACCGGAGAGCTGGATGGTGGAGTCTGTGCACACCCGCTACGACCTGGACAACATCTACCTGGAGGAGGTACAGCAGGAACGTCTGTCTGGGTTCAGTTAGGACCAGTAATAGTGGAATGGTGTTCCTCAGGGTTTGGGATGGAAACTCTGAAGACGAATCAATCCACTTTATTCTTCTAAGTGAATGAACGTGTTATCATTGCTTCCATGTGTACATAGACAACATACAGACAACAAAACAATTGTGTGTTTTGAGGTTTGAATACATAAGTTGTACCAATTAAACATTCTTTGACATGTTGAGGAGACGTCAAGAGGAAAAACATGAATAACTCTGGGGAGACCTTTTATTATGGCAATACAGTCTAATTATCTATTTTTTGAGTTGATTTCTTTCTCCCTAAGACTTTTTTCCTCCCTTCTTTTGAGTCATTTTGGAACCATCACTTATTGTGTCTGTAAAGGTTCTGATGTTGAGTTGCATAAGACAAACTTGATTTAACTGGATTGTTGCCTTTGCAGGTGGAGAATATTGTAGCAGCAGAGTATGAACTGGAGCACCTTTTGTTGGAAGGCCACTGTTTTGATGTCAGTTCAGGCCAGCCTCCGCGGGGCCTCCAGTTCACCCTGGGAACCGCCTCCGAGCCGGTCATCATGGACACCATCGTCATGGCAAACCTGGTGAGTTATTTCCCACAGAGGTGGAGACTAACATTGCACCAAAACACCTGCTTTAAAAGGTTGAAACCACTGCTCAAGAGGGCCTACATTGAATAGTAGAGGTCGCATCACAATCAGCACATTTAGGGACAAGTTACCACAGATCAGTGTATGGAAGCCTTTCCTCTCCGAACTGTGAGCTTCTGATCTTAGTTGTTTCAACCTTAGAGAAGAAAGTTTTGCTGACTCTTCTGCTTTGCTGATACTTCTCCTGGATGATAGATGGCTAATCTTTTGTATCATTGTGACAAACACTAAATACGTTGGGTCTGTAGGGTTACTTTCAACTGAAGGCGAACCCAGGCGCCTGGATCCTGAAGATGAGGAAAGGACGCTCAGATGAAATCTACAAGATTTACAGGTAAGAACACAGACAGTCAGCTGTAACGTTGAAACATACTCTCATATCCTCTGACTCCTTCATTGTTTTTACCTCCTCTTCTCCTCATCCTGTCTTTCTTCTGTTTTAGCCATGATGGCACCGACTCTGCAGTAGAGTCTGATGACATCATCGTCGTGCTGAACAACTTCAAGAGCAGGATCATTAAAGTCAAGGTGGGTTTAATTCATTTGGTCCCCAGATCATTTAAACCAAATCCAGGATGCTGAACGGAAAACACGTCCAGTTTTCTCAGTCTTACGGGGTCTTGAGAGAAAAGTCTTGCAGAATATTTACAATATAAACAAAAAAACAACAGGTAAAATTAAAACAGAAAATGAATAAGAAAATAAAACACATAAGTGACATTAAACCACCCTATATATTATGATATTCTATCAGTTCTCTTCATCATCCTGGACACATGGTGGAGCCGTCGCCTCGACTTTAATGGTGATCTGTGGCGTTTCTTCCTGCTGCCTGTTAAGCAACAGCTGACAGTGATTGAACTGATTACTGCCTTTAAGAGGAGACGTTTGTTCTCTGTGACACAAGCCTGAAGAAGATCTACATGATCCAAACGTTGCTTCTGCTATAAGAGAGATTAAAGATTGTTTCTGGGAGCTTAACAGTCTGCAGACCACTGTCTGTTTAGCAGTTCTTGTTTTTTGTCTTGCACCTGTATTATTGTTGAAACCTTCATTCTCTACATCCATGTTAACCAACCTGCAGTTTCTTGGCACATTCCAGCCTGTAGATCAGGAGAAAAGTGTGACACCATCAGCTGGAATGTGTATTTATGTCTCAAATATCACAACAGGAAGCACACATTTCTCCATAAAAGGCAGCCTTTAGTGTTGGAGTTAAACTTCAACAAGTAGAACCTCCCACATAAATATTGCACAAAACTGAACATTTTGTCAGCAAAGGTGGTTGATTTTTGCTCAATTAAGCTAATAAAGTTGTAACATATATCAGCTAAATGCTAAATCTGAAACACTCAGAAGCTCTTAATTGATTTCTATACTTTTTGAGTCTTTCATTTAAGTAAAGTTTGGTCCTCAACAGAATCCAGCCTCTATCAGATAATATTTAAGGACAATGACAAATGGATAAAAGATGTTTTTACCACATTTGTTCAACTAACGGTGTTAAAACTACATGTTGATCAGGTCCAGAAGAAACCAGACAAGTTCAACGAGGAGCTGCTGAGTGACGCCACAGAAGAGAATGACACCGGCTTCTGGAAGTCTCTGACCAGGTACGGCTTTCATTCAAACCACCGCCTGCTGTTTTTATGACTGGAGCTGAACCAATAAGTCAGTTAATCAATCAGGCAACCGACCGAAGGTCAATCGCCAACAACTTTAGTGACTGTTTAAATAGTTTTAGCCTAAATGTGACGCTTGTGTTCTTCTCAGATGTGAGGATTTAGTGATTGTTTCTGTTTTACATTATTTGATTGAACATCTGGGGGGTTTGAACTTAAGGAATAATCAGAAAACCAACTGAATAATCAATAACAGCAAAGGTTAAGCATCATCAGAATAATTACTTGTTATAATCTGCGACCACGTTGACGACTGAATAACGATGTTCTGTTTTTTATCTATTGTTCATTTTAGATGTTTTAAATCTCATAGAAGTGGTTTTGTCCGTCCTTCAGAGGCTTTACAGGTGGAGGTAAAACAGAGGAGCTGAAGCAGGAGAAGGACGACGTGATCAATATCTTCTCTGTGGCGTCGGGTCATCTGTATGAGAGGTTCCTCAGGTGGGCGACCGAACACAAACTGACTCTCCTCCTCTAATGTGTGCAAAAGACTTAAGTGACTGTAGGACTCTGTTCTTTTCAGGATTATGATGCTGTCGGTTCTAAAGAACACCAAGACTCCTGTCAAGTTCTGGTTCCTTAAGAACTACCTGTCCCCGACCTTCAAGGTAAGACTTTTAAAAATCAGCTGTCTCCTCTGACAACTGAAATATGAGCTATAACTCCGACTCCTACTCACTACTTCCACATTTAACCCCATCATACCTCCAGTTTTGCTCTTTGGTATTTGGGCAAATATAAATTAAACCGATAAATTAAACCTTAGAAACTTTGTGGAGGGGTGTGGCATTGGTCAGGGGAAAAATATATATATATAATTTTGGTGCAGATCTGGATAGTATGGAGCCCCTAAAGGGACAAAAAAGGGAAAAAAAATTGGTGTGTTTCAAGTACTTGCAAGAAAATATTCTGTGCTCACAAGAATGTTTCCTGTTTTCCATACACACCAGAAACTTGTGCTTTTTTTTGTGCTTTTTTTTTTGCCTATGTCCCTTCAGGGGCTCCGTAGGATAGAAGGGGCAGATGTAGGAATGTTTTTAACATTTTCCCTAATTTCACAGGAAATGTTGTTTATTTCATTTGTATTGTAAATCTAATTTATGTATAAATAAAAAAAAAATTCCACAGGAAATAACCCATAAATTATGATGTAAAAATAATGACTTATATTTATAGTGTTTATCTATGCATGTGCAGATCCAGATAATAATGCAGATGTGCTACATAAAGATAATATTGTGTTAAATTATGGTCTTTGTAAGAATGTAATTTCTACTATTCCTTTATCATCAGACTGCTTTCTAATGTAGTTCCTACTGTAGATTGTGGCGTTTTCAGATTCTAGAAACACTTTTTAAGGATAATGACATCAGTTTTTAACAGACCTGAAAAGTATTTTGACTCTCACTGTCTCTGCAGTAACATTGTCTCATACTTTCAGTGTTTTTATATCCAGGATTCCTCTGGTGCGTCTTGATTTCTCAGCCAACAGTTTAGTTTGTGCTGAGTTTAGATTCTCCATCTGTTCACCAGCATGGAGCAAATAATGCATTTGATGCTGTGAATCACCAAAGTCAAAACTGTCCCTTTATTTCTGCTCTGTAACCAGAACTAACGAAACCTGGATCAGGTGTTCATTCCAGTTTCTATTTTATCCTGGTTTCCTGACGTTAACATGGACGGTAGATAACGGTAGACTAGACGACCAGGACACTGGTGCAGTGTAGACTCACTCGTCACTATTAGTAAATATCAGATATATTATTATTATATTATACCTGAGTGTGGCTTTGATTGGCAGTTATCGCTCAGCTGATGGACATAAAGATAGAGGTTTGGTCCCCGACTTCTTCTTCTCTCTGTGTGTTGAACTGTCCTTGAACAGGTCACTAATCTCTCATTGTGAAATGTTATTTGAGTGCTGCCCTCTGCTGGGATCATGGAGGAGTACAACAGGATTTTATTGATGACTATAAAAGACGAGATACACATTCAGAGAACAGGAAGGATGGAAAGGTGGAACCCTTTAGGCTCCCTGGATTTACTGCTGTAATATATCATTAAAACCCTATTGATGGACCTGTTCTGTGTCCCGCAGGAGTTCATCCCCCACATGGCGAAGCAGTACGGTTTCCAGTACGAGCTGGTCCAGTATAAGTGGCCTCGCTGGCTACACCAGCAGACTGAGAAGCAGAGGATCATTTGGGGCTACAAGATCCTGTTCCTGGATGTGCTGTTTCCTCTCGCCGTCGACAAAATCCTGTTTGTGGACGCAGACCAGGTCAGCTGACGCATCGTCATGGAAACAATTCTCTCTAAATATTAATAAGGTTTTCATAATAACATACCTGATGGTGAAGAGAGAGATGTAAAAAATACACCAGTGCTCATCGTTCCTGGACTTCCTGGATGAAATTCCCTATAATTCAGCTTAATGATAATCATACATGAACATTAATATTGATCTTACTGATGTCGTTTTACAGTTTAAACAATTAGTTGATTGGTGGATCAGCAGGAAATTAACCTGCAACAATTTAAACAGTTAATTTTTGTTGCCGACTCGTCGAATATGAATATTTACTGGGTCTGTTGGTGTTCTATGAAAGTAAACACATATTCTAAAGCAGTGGTTCCCAAAGACTGGGTCGCGACCCACAGGTTGGTCGCAGGAGATTTTGTTTTGGGTTGCCAAATAAAATAATTATGATTCTATTTTACTATTATTCTAGATTTATATCTGCAGTACATCTTTCAGCCACATGGGGGAGCCTGTTTCTAGCTCCACCACACATGGAGTTCTGCCAATCACAGCACATTGGAGGCCAGACAGGTGGTGCCTTGTTCAGAACTCGTTGGGATTTGCACCCAGGTGTCCACCATCGTTTCCACCTAAATAATGACCAGATTCTGCAGGTGGTCACACAAACATGGATACATGGCTAATAAACCCAAATAGTTATTCTTGGAATTCATGAATAAGGTCTATCATGATTTTGGTCATGATGGTTTGTCATTTTAAAAATGTGGGTCCCCAGAAAAAAACGTTTGGTCTAAAGTGATCCATGTGTTCACTCTTCGTCCTCCTCTCCCTCAGATCGTGCGAACAGACTTAAAGGAGCTGCGGGACTTCGACCTGGAGGGAGCTCCCTACGGTTACACCCCGTTCTGCGAGAGTCGGAGGGAGATGGACGGCTACCGCTTCTGGAAGTCCGGCTACTGGGCGAGCCACCTCGCCGGGCGCAAGTACCACATCAGGTAAACACGCCTCGCCCCTTTGAACGACCATCGTACGCAGAAACTCTCTCTCTTTTCTCATTAATCCATACATTCATGCATCTTTCTTGTCCGACCGTCCCGCTCCAGCGCCCTGTATATAGTCGACCTGAAGAAGTTCAGGAAAATAGCAGCAGGAGATCGACTCAGAGGACAGTACCAGGGGCTCAGTCAGGACCCCAACAGCCTCTCAAACCTCGACCAGGTCTGTGGCTCTGCTGTCCTTTCACTGGCTTTCCACGTTTGTCATTTTAATGTGCATTTTAGAGCTGATTCTAAAGACTAAGACAAATTTAAAAGGACCATTTCATTGTAGTTTATATTATAACATAACAACAATTTTCCAAAAGATGTGTTTTATTAATTTAGTTTCCTGTAGTTTCCAGTCTTTTTTAGTGATGTATGAAAACAGTGGCAGTGAAAATATTCACTGTAGTGAAAACCTTTGCTGTTGTGTTCAAGGAAGCTCAGTAATCTGAGCGTTGAGAGATGTTTGTTGAACAGCTGCCTTGTTTAATGTGAGAAAAGACACATTTCAACAACAACATATCAAGAATAAATATTCAGCTGCAACTTTTAAACCTCACACTCTAACTTCATGCACCCAGAACTGTTTCCCATCATCAGTCTCATTGTTGTTTCTTTTCAGGATCTGCCTAACAACATGATCCACCAGGTGCCCATCAAGTCTCTGCCTCAGGACTGGCTGTGGTGTGAGACCTGGTGCGACGACAGCTCCAAGAGGAGCGCCAAGACAATAGATCTGGTAAGAACAGCCTGTCTGTGTGCAGAGAGCAGGGAGACAGGCGGCTCAGAACACAATGGATGTTTTCATAGACGTGCAGCGTCTGTACAGAGATGAGGCTGTCATACCTCCAACCGCCACTAGAGGGCATATTGTTCTCCTGTAAAGAGAAAAACACTGTTCATTTGCAGAAAATAACAACTTGTATTTTGTTCATTATTAACTTTTAATGATTATCTTAAATTAATTAGCAAGAAAAACAAAGAGATGGAACAAAAACACCAAACACCAAAAATTTCTCTGATAGCTTTTTACACAATCATTAATCAGTAAACTATTATGGCTGCTGCTGTGGCGGTGGCCGGTCAGAACCTGATTCTGTGTTTCTGGGTTGTTACACATGGTCAACGAGGACGCGGCAACTTACCTAGTGGACCGCCCCGCCTCCAGCAGGCCGACGGCACCATCCCGCATCACGGATAATTCTCTAAAAGTTGTGTTTTCAGACTCAAGACTGCACAAAAAACAAACAAACAGTCAAGCGTGACCAAACCTGGCATGTTGAGAGTTATTACAAAAGTTACTTACGGACTTCCCTACTTATGGATGCACAACCAGTTTTAAAGTAGAGAAAAGCTTTTCTCAAATTGTACCAAAAAAATGTTAAATCCATGGATTGTAGGATGTGAATGACTCTTTTTGGATAAATGAAGTATAAATAAATGAATTATAATTCACATCTAACAGAAAAAAGCTCAAATGGAAAATAAGCCTCTTCAGTCACAAGCTGAGAGTAAAATTTAAAAATTAAAAAACAATTTTTTCCACCTGTCTTACACACCATGGTAGATTAATTTGTCTGATCCTTGGCATTTTGCTTTAATCTCAGTGCAACAACCCCATGACCAAGGAGCCTAAACTGCAGGCTGCGGTGAGGATCGTGGCCGAGTGGACGGACTACGACCAGGAGATTAAACGTCTGCAGACCAGAGTGCAGGAAGAGGCAATTCACACTGCAAAGCAGCAAAGCACAGGTACTGAACACTCATAAAACAGACCGTCACCTGCAGGAGACGCACTTATAACCTGATCATATTTCTCTCCTTGTCAGATGTTCACACAGAGTTGTGAGTGGTGGCTGCGATGAAGGCGTTTGAACTGGACTCTGTTCAAAGAGTCTGCTTCATTGAGAGGCTGCTGCCCTGCCTGGAGGGACTGCTGACAGGCTGACCACAAACCAGCGCTAAAATGGTTGAAACCCTTCTGTTAATTAAGTGTCAAGAGGAGTTAAAGGGGTCGGTTTTAAGAGGGTTTTCTGTCCAAGTTGTAAGAATGTATATGTTGATGCCAGTCAATAAATTCTATTTTTTTTTTCTTTCTATTTTTTCGTAAAGTTTTCTCCCCTCTGCTGTAATTATGTAACTGTGTTCTGACTTGGATTCTGGTTCAGGCTGTGGTTGAAGCACAAAGGAAGGAGGACCCTGGAAAAATAGCACTTCAGTTTTGATCTCTTCACAAACCAAACATTGGTGAAGATTTCTTCCCACGCACTGGAATAAATCAAGTTTTTAAAGCCATCTTCCCCAGCTCCAATTGAGAAATTTGTAAAATGATAGGTCTGAAAGCGTGAGGTCACATCTCTACATAGACTGTATACGCTATTTTGGACATTGGTGGACCAGTTTACTTTGTTTTTCAGCATCTTCTCAAGCCGAAAGGGTTGTTTATTATTCAAATTAAACTTAGAAGCATTTTATAGGGAATGTGTGTGAAATGTAGAAATGGGCGTGTAAATGACTTTCCGGCTCAGCATCTGTAGTTTGACATGAAAAGTCGGAATAAAACCTTGAACCCCACGGTTTCTTGTGGAATATTAACGTCATCGTGACTCTCAGGGAAAGATATTTTAAGTTTGTTCGGGTTACAGAATAAAATATGGATCAGATGAGAGGGGAGAGTTTGTGGCACTGTCAGGGAAAAGCAGCCATTATATGATTTCAGCTAAATAAAAATAAAATTGATTCTGTGTTACTTGGTAACATCCATGGGGTTTTCATTGTCATCCTGTTTTCTCTCTGATATTTTTGTTAAATAAAAATACCCAATAAAGAAGTGCTTCACACTACTTACTTTGTGTCTTCAAATAATAATTGTTGGATAAACAAAGAGAGTCTAAAAATGATTAATGGCAAACAACTAAAAGCTGAAATAGACCACGGTAATGGATAATGAGTGCAAATAATGGTTAGTAGTAATGGATGATAGGGAAATAAGTAAAGGTAAGGGATAAAAAGCATGAAATAGTTTAGAATTTTTGGAGATCAGACGAGATCGGGCGTTCTCAGGCTGGTATGGCCGTAAGCAATTACTGTGGCCACAACTGCGGTATATATACATGTCCCGCACCAGCTTCGTAAGCTGTCGTGTACATGCGTGCACACAGGACCGTTTGCATGTCCTCTGTGAACAAAGCTCTGAATACAGCCCTACAATTTCCCCTCAGGAGCACCGGCAGAGAGTGTCTATTACAGCGGCGGAAGAAGAGTGACACTTATTCGCCTGCAATTTGGAGGCGCGTGTGTTGTATGCGGCCACCATTTTGCCCCACCTCCTCAGCGCCTCCTCTGTATAGTGGACAGTATCTGCGCCTGTCACGCCGAAGACCGGGGTCAGATGTTTTTATTTTCCCGTTGGTGTCATGGTGTTGCGGCAAAACTTTAACTTTTAAGGTGACACTGATTCCACCACAGACGCTCATGGGATGAGATTTTTCACTATGTGATGAAACCTTTGCTTTTTCCACGAAAGCCACATTTTTGTGGCCAAAACACTGAAGTGTATATTGTGAAGTGTTTACATTTCAAAGAAAAAAAAATAAGTCACTGGCATATCTGCCAAAAGAGAGTTAAAAAGCTTACAGCACCTGGTATTCCCAGGCGGTCTCCCATCCAAGTACTAACCAGGCCCGACCCTGCTTAGCTTCCGAGATCAGACGAGATCGGGCGTTCTCAGGCTGGTATGGCCGTAAGCAATTACTGTGGCCACAACTGCGGTATATATACATGTCCCGCACCAGCTTCGTAAGCTGTCGTGTACATGCGTGCACACAGGACCGTTGCATGTCCTCTGTGAACAAAGCTCTGAATACAGCCCTACAATTTCCCCTCAGGAGCACCGGCAGAGAGTGTCTATTACAGCGGCGGAAGAAGAGTGACACTTATTCGCCTGCAATTTGGAGGTGTGTTGTATGCGGCCACCATTTTGCCCCACCTCCTCAGCGCCTCCTCCTCTGTATAGTGGACAGTATCTGCGCCTGTCACGCCGAAGACCGGGGTCAGATGTTTTTATTTTCCCGTTGGTGTCATGGTGTTGCGGCAAAACTTTAACTTTTAAGGTGACACTGATTCCACCACAGACGCTCATGGGATGAGATTTTTCACTATGTGATGAAACCTTTGCTTTTTCCACAAAAGCCACATTTTTGTGGCCAAAACACTGAAGTGTATATTGTGAAGTGTTTACATTTCAAAGAAAAAAAAATAAGTCACTGGCATATCTGCCAAAAGAGAGTTAAAAAGCTTACAGCACCTGGTATTCCCAGGCGGTCTCCCATCCAAGTACTAACCAGGCCCGACCCTGCTTAGCTTCCGAGATCAGACGAGATCGGGCGTTCTCAGGCTGGTATGGCCGTAAGCAATTACTGTGGCCACAACTGCGGTATATATACATGTCCCGCACCAGCTTCGTAAGCTGTCGTGTACATGCGTGTACACAGGACCGTTTGCATGTCCTCTGTGAACAAAGCTCTGAATACAGCCCTACAATTTCCCCTCATGAGCACCGGCAGAGAGTGTCTATTAAAGCGGGGGAGGAAGAGTGACACTTATTCGCCTGCAATTTGAAGGTGTGTTGTATGCGGCCACCATTTTGCCCCATCTCCTCAGCGCCTCCTCCTCTGTATAGTGGACAGTATCTGCGCCTGTCACACCGAAGACCGGGGTCAGATGTTTTTATTTTCCCGTTGGTGTCATGGTGTTGCGGCAAAACTTTAACTTTTAAGGTGACACTGATTCCACCACAGACGCTCATGGGATGACATTTTTCACTATGTGATGAAACCTTTGCTTTTTCCACGAAAGCCACATTTTTGTGGCCAAAACACTGAAGTGTATATTCTGAACTGTTTACATTTGCAAGAAAAGACATAAGTCACTGGCATATCTGCCAAAAGAGAGTTAAAAAGCTTACAGCACCTGGTATTCCCAGGCGGTCTCCCATCCAAGTACTAACCAGGCCCGACCCTGCTTAGCTTCCGAGATCAGACGAGATCGGGCGTTCTCAGGCTGGTATGGCCGTAAGCAATTACTGTGGCCACAACTGCGGTATATATACATGTCCCGCACCAGCTTCGTAAGCTGTCGTGTACATGCGTGTACACAGGACCGTTTGCATGTCCTCTGTGAACAAAGCTCTGAATACAGCCCTACAATTTCCCCTCATGAGCACCGGCAGAGAGTGTCTATTAAAGCGGGGGAGGAAGAGTGACACTTATTCGCCTGCAATTTGAAGGTGTGTTGTATGCGGCCACCATTTTGCCCCATCTCCTCAGCGCCTCCTCCTCTGTATAGTGGACAGTATCTGCGCCTGTCACACCGAAGACCGGGGTCAGATGTTTTTATTTTCCCGTTGGTGTCATGGTGTTGCGGCAAAACTTTAACTTTTAAGGTGACACTGATTCCACCACAGACGCTCATGGGATGACATTTTTCACTATGTGATGAAACCTTTGCTTTTTCCACGAAAGCCACATTTTTGTGGCCAAAACACTGAAGTGTATATTCTGAACTGTTTACATTTGCAAGAAAAGACATAAGTCACTGGCATATCTGCCAAAAGAGAGTTAAAAAGCTTACAGCACCTGGTATTCCCAGGCGGTCTCCCATCCAAGTACTAACCAGGCCCGACCCTGCTTAGCTTCCGAGATCAGACGAGATCGGGCGTTCTCAGGCTGGTATGGCCGTAAGCAATTACTGAGGCCACAACTGCGGTATATATACATGTCCCGCACCAGCTTCGTAAGCTGTCGTGTACATGCGTGCACACAGGACCGTTGCATGTCCTCTGGGAAAAAAGCTCTGAATACAGCCCTACAATTTCCCCTCAGGAGCACCGGCAGAGAGTGTCTATTACAGCGGCGGAAGAAGAGTGACACTTATTCGCCTGCAATTTGGAGGTGTGTTGTATGCGGCCACCATTTTGCCCCACCTCCTCAGCGCCTCCTCCTCTGTATAGTGGACAGTATCTGCGCCTGTCACGCCGAAGACCGGGGTCAGATGTTTTTATTTTCCCGTTGGTGTCATGGTGTTGCGGCAAAACTTTAACTTTTAAGGTGACACTGATTCCACCACAGACGCTCATGGGATGAGATTTTTCACTATGTGATGAAACCTTTGCTTTTTCCACAAAAGCCACATTTTTGTGGCCAAAACACTGAAGTGTATATTGTGAAGTGTTTACATTTCAAAGAAAAAAAAATAAGTCACTGGCATATCTGCCAAAAGAGAGTGAAAAAGCTTACAGCACCTGGTATTCCCAGGCGGTCTCCCATCCAAGTACTAACCAGGCCCGACCCTGCTTAGCTTCCGAGATCAGACGAGATCGGGCGTTCTCAGGCTGGTATGGCCGTAAGCAATTACTGTGGCCACAACTGCGGTATATATACATGTCCCGCACCAGCTTCGTGAGCTGTCGTGTACATGCGTGCACACAGGACCGTTTGCATGTCCTCTGTGAACAAAGCTCTGAATACAGCCCTACAATTTCCCCTCATGAGCACCGGCAGAGAGTGTCTATTACAGCGGCGGAAGAAGAGTGACACTTATTCGCCTGCAATTTGGAGGTGTGTTGTATGCGGCCACCATTTTGCCCCATCTCCTCAGCGCCTCCTCCTCTGTATAGTGGACAGTATCTGCGCCTGTCACACCGAAGACCGGGGTCAGATGTTTTTATTTTCCCGTTGGTGTCATGGTGTTGCGGCAAAACTTTAACTTTTAAGGTGACACTGATTCCACCACAGACGCTCATGGGATGACATTTTTCACTATGTGATGAAACCTTTGCTTTTTCCACGAAAGCCACATTTTTGTGGCCAAAACACTGAAGTGTATATTCTGAACTGTTTACATTTGCAAGAAAAGACATAAGTCACTGGCATATCTGCCAAAAGAGAGTTAAAAAGCTTACAGCACCTGGTATTCCCAGGCGGTCTCCCATCCAAGTACTAACCAGGCCCGACCCTGCTTAGCTTCCGAGATCAGACGAGATCGGGCGTTCTCAGGCTGGTATGGCCGTAAGCAATTACTGTGGCCACAACTGCGGTATATATACATGTCCCGCACCAGCTTCGTAAGCCGTCGTGTACATGCGTGCACACAGGACCGTTTGCATGTCCTCTGGGAAAAAAGCTCTGAATACAGCCCTACAATTTCCCCTCATGAGCACCGGCAGAGAGTGTCTATTACAGCGGCGGAAGAAGAGTGACACTTATTCGCCTGCAATTTGGAGGCGCGTGTGTTGTATGCGGCCACCATTTTGCCCCACCTCCTCAGCGCCTCCTCGTCTGTATAGTGGACAGTATCTGGGCCTGTCACGCCGAAGACCGGGGTCTGATGTTCTTATTTTCCTGTTGGTGTCATGGTGTTGCGGCAAAACTTTAACTTTTAAGGTGACACTGATTCCACCACAGACGCTCATGGGATGAGATTTTTCACTATGTGATGAAGCCTTTGCTTTTTCCACGAAAGCCACATTTTTGTGGCCAAAACACTGAAGTGTATATTGTGAAGTGTTTACATTTCAAAGAAAAGACATAAGTCACTGGCATATCTGCCAAAAGAGAGTGAAAAAGCTTACAGCACCTGGTATTCCCAGGCGGTCTCCCATCCAAGTACTAACCAGGCCCGACCCTGCTTAGCTTCCGAGATCAGACGAGATCGGGCGTTCTCAGGCTGGTATGGCCGTAAGCAATTACTGTGGCCACAACTGCGGTATATATACATGTCCCGCACCAGCTTCGTAAGCTGTCGTGTACATGCGTGCACACAGGACCGTTTGCATGTCCTCTGTGAACAAAGCTCTGAATACAGCCCTACAATTTCCCCTCAGGAGCACCGGCAGAGAGTGTCTATTACAGCGGCGGAAGAAGAGTGACACTTATTCGCCTGCAATTTGGAGGTGTGTTGTATGCGGCCACCATTTTGCCCCACCTCCTCAGCGCCTCCTCCTCTGTATAGTGGACAGTATCTGCGCCTGTCACGCCGAAGACCGGGGTCAGATGTTTTTATTTTCCCGTTGGTGTCATGGTGTTGCGGCAAAACTTTAACTTTTAAGGTGACACTGATTCCACCACAGACGCTCATGGGATGAGATTTTTCACTATGTGATGAAACCTTTGCTTTTTCCACAAAAGCCACATTTTTGTGGCCAAAACACTGAAGTGTATATTGTGAAGTGTTTACATTTCAAAGAAAAAAAAATAAGTCACTGGCATATCTGCCAAAAGAGAGTTAAAAAGCTTACAGCACCTGGTATTCCCAGGCGGTCTCCCATCCAAGTACTAACCAGGCCCGACCCTGCTTAGCTTCCGAGATCAGACGAGATCGGGCGTTCTCAGGCTGGTATGGCCGTAAGCAATTACTGTGGCCACAACTGCGGTATATATACATGTCCCGCACCAGCTTCGTAAGCCGTCGTGTACATGCGTGCACACAGGACCGTTGCATGTCCTCTGGGAAAAAAGCTCTGAATACAGCCCTACAATTTCCCCTCATGAGCACCGGCAGAGAGTGTCTATTACAGCGGCGGAAGAAGAGTGACACTTATTCGCCTGCAATTTGGAGGCGCGTGTGTTGTATGCGGCCACCATTTTGCCCCACCTCCTCAGCGCCTCCTCCTCTGTATAGTGGACAGTATCTGCGCCTGTCACGCCGAAGACCGGGGTCAGATGTTTTTATTTTCCCGTTGGTGTCATGGTGTTGCGGCAAAACTTTAACTTTTAAGGTGACACTGATTCCACCACAGACGCTCATGGGATGACATTTTTCACTATGTGATGATGCCTTTGCTTCTTCCACGAAAGCCACATTTTTGTGGCCAAAACACTGAAGTGTATATTCTGAACTGTTTACATTTCAAAGAAAAGACATAAGTCACTGGCATATCTGCCAAAAGAGAGTTAAAAAGCTTACAGCACCTGGTATTCCCAGGCGGTCTCCCATCCAAGTATTAACCAGGCCCGACCCTGCTTAGCTTCCGAGATCAGACGAGATCGGGCGTTCTCAGGCTGGTATGGCCGTAAGCAATTACTGTGGCCACAACTGCGGTATATATACATGTCCCGCACCAGCTTCGTAAGCTGTCGTGTACATGCGTGCACACAGGACCGTTTGCATGTCCTCTGTGAACAAAGCTCTGAATACAGCCCTACAATTTCCCCTCATGAGCACCGGCAGAGAGTGTCTATTAAAGCGGGGGAGGAAGAGTGACACTTATTCGCCTGCAATTTGAAGGTGTGTTGTATGCGGCCACCATTTTGCCCCATCTCCTCAGCGCCTCCTCCTCTGTATAGTGGACAGTATCTGCGCCTGTCACACCGAAGACCGGGGTCAGATGTTTTTATTTTCCCGTTGGTGTCATGGTGTTGCGGCAAAACTTTAACTTTTAAGGTGACACTGATTCCACCACAGACGCTCATGGGATGAGATTTTTCACTATGTGATGAAACCTTTGCTTTTTCCACGAAAGCCACATTTTTGTGGCCAAAACACTGAAGTGTATATTCTGAACTGTTTACATTTGCAAGAAAAGACATAAGTCACTGGCATATCTGCCAAAAGAGAGTTAAAAAGCTTACAGCACCTGGTATTCCCAGGCGGTCT